>BRDA01088211.1:0-44535 GCA_036984385.1 Crenuchus spilurus
TATATATATATAGGGGTTGTATATTTTATATTTTGTGTTTTAAAGTGCAAATTAAGTGTGACAAGCAAGGAACCCTTCCTCCTTTGGATGACACTGGACACGAAAACAGAACAGAAAAAGCTATAAGAAAGGAATGACCAAGGAACATAAAGCAATTAATAAAGAAAGACAAAGTTATACTAACTGTTAGACAAATGACTAAGAAACAAGAAAGGAAAAAGTCTCAGGTCTCGAGCCTCCTCTCCAAACTCCACTTCCCAGCAATCCCTTCTTTATGCATCAAAGTAATGCAACAGCTTTACAACTCTTAAAACAACTCTAATTTCAGATTCAAATTAACTGCTAATCCTGGAGGTTTACATACTTTTGCCACTCACAAATATGTCGTATTGGATAATTTTCCTCAATAAATAAATGACCAAGTATAATATTTTTGTCTCATTTGTTTAACTGTGTTCTCTTTATCATGAAATAATTTATTATGGCAGTGATGATATGAAGGTATATAACTGAGTATGAAACTTCCTTGCTTTCTGAATGAGATAAAGGTCAATAAAATGTATTCCAGATATGGTGCCAGTGTTGGTGATCTGGTTTGCAGAGGAGAAAACAGTGTCTCAGTATGCAGTTCAACTCACACTAAATTGCTCCAGTATGCAGAACATCCCCTTTGAAATTCAAGCCAAAATGTATACGGGGGTATCAAAGGTCCAAGCTTCTTATTGGTGGAGAACATCAAAAGCACGAGGCTCAGAGTCAGTATCACCCAGTACAAAAGAGTGTTTCTCTTTGCTAACCGTGTGTTGCTACCAGTCACCAGAACAGCTGCCATGTATCTATTCAGTGACATTAGATACTTTTGAACTGAGATTTCATGACTTGAAAACCACTGTCATGTTACAAGATAATTCATTGCTAAAACAGACTAGCTCTTACTGTGAAGAGTTTTTCATGTCAATTTGATGGAACTTAATGGAGCCACATACAATTCTGTTTGCCAATGATTTTAATTTGTTTGCTCAAATGAGCTTCCAAAGAAAACAAACTCTTTGGTCTTGCCTGATGTAATTGAATCCAGAGAAGTGCAAAGAAAGAAAGATGGTATTAATCAAAACAAACCTGAAAAGCTTTCAGCAGTAAAGTGCTATGAAAAGGAGTGAAAATGATTATTCTGATTAGCAAAACACTACCAAGATTAAAGCAAGAATACACTTTATATCAAAATGTATGTAGACAGCTCCTCATGCTCTGCTACTTCTGAAATCAAGGGTATTAACTGGTTGGTTGGATTGTGTTTTCTGCATTTAGACAAAAAAGCATTAGAGAGGTTAGTTACTGATATTGGATGATTAGTTCTAGACTAATAAATCCACTCCAGCTCATCCCAGATGTACCAGATGGAGTTCCATCACTCCAGAAAACACAGTATCACTACTCTACAGCTCAATGCAGGGGGCTTTATAGCCCTCTGCACAATGCTTAGTATGATAAAGACATAACAGTATATATAGATAATGTATGGCTCTTTTAACCAAGTCACCTGCATAGTAAATCTAATCCAGCTAAGAGAAAATCCTGATCCTGAGACCTAAAATAATGCTATTTTATTTGAAAATATTGTATCATGCATTCGAGGCTTGATTTAGGATTTAGACTTATTGTTAAAGGAACTCTCTTAAAAGTACATCTGTGAGATGCTACCAGTAATTTAAATTGAGTTTTAAAAGTGTAGACATTTACATTCAAAATAATGTGTTCAACATTACTTTAACCCCACCACCCCCACCCCCTTGCCCAAAAGCATACAGATGCTGACCCACATCAAGGTTAATGTAAGGCTAATGTTGCTAGCAAACATTAAACTCAATATGTACTTACATTAGTGCAGTCATTTCTGTCTAAAGCCAATAAGACACAACATCTCTTAGACTGCATATAGATCTTAATTAATGTCCTATAGACTAGTTAATATGTTTTAGAACACAGTATGACTTACTCTAAAGCTCTAAACTACAAAAATGAATAAAACTTCACCACTACAAGCAGCCACTTCAGAAAACAAATCAGAAATGACATATTCATTCAAGACATGATATCTAAAACTGATTCTAGATCAGCAGTTCCTGTCCTGAATTGCTCTCTAAGATGGCAGACGCTGCATTCAGCTACACTAGTTTTTGTTAGCTTTTAAAATGTGCAGAAATTAATACTGTGTCCTAAATTATATTGACTAGTCTGTGAGACCTTAATTAATATCTAGATATGGTTTGAGTGACCCTGTCCTGGGCGTATTTGGGATAGTGTAATGCCCTGCCCTGTGCCCAGTAAAGGGGTAAGGGACTAACCGTGACCCCGATAAGGATTAAGCAGGTCGGATAATGGATGGATGGATGGATGGATGTGGTTTGAGTGGGCTGTGAGAGTGTTTGATGATGCATTTTGATGGAAAGAGTTGGGCTATTTGCAGGACTATTGAGTTCTAGTGTTTGATATCAACACTAAATGCAGCTTCACCTCTAAAATAATGATAAACATTTGGATGCATGTCTTGTTTGATCAAGAACATCTGGGATAAACTGTGTAAATATTATTTTTGAGGGACCCATCCCTTTTAAACTATGGGTCTACAAATACATTGATATTCTGCTGGCTTTTAGTACAAATCTTTTTGAATAATGTAGTATGCTGTAATAAAAATGGCACTGAGCTTAGAAAAGAATACTCAAAGAGCAGTGATTTGATTGCAGTGAAGAGTCGTTGTTGGTGCCAATATAAGAGAAGATCAGACAGAAGACTAAGCTCACTCCAGAACACTGGCTCATCCAATTGTGCACAATCACAGGGGACTCGCAAAGCCCAGCCTGTGCTTCTACTGCTTTGGGCACAGGATATCCACCCAGAGCTCACAGGAATCCCTCTTCTCTGAAGTCAAACAGAGATTTAGAGCTGAGAGTGTCAGAGTGAAATGTCCTGGGTCATTCTGTATATAACACCCTAGCTCAACGTAAACCCATATGCACCGCCTGAATGCAAAAAGTATGTTTGACTCCATATCCTTATGGCTTAAGCCTGCAATATGCCTAATGCTGTATGTCTGCGCTATTTCCCTCTGTCTGCTTTTAAAACCATGAAGACGCATTACTGTGCTTCCTGTCTCTTACTGGGCAGTGGAGTGCCTTGAATATAAAAAGCCTTTTCAAGTAGTTTCAATGCAGCTGCTGAATTCTAAAAGTAAAGGAATGCAGAAACTGAATACTGTAAGCAGAGGATGTTGAATTGTCTAAATGTTTACTAGTTGCTATATTCATTTAATATAAGCATTCTCTGGAGGTCAGTCTGATGCATGGACAGCCTCAAGAATGACAACTTCTAAGTATTTCCTCGTTAGAGTTCCAAAAGTCTGAAGTTTGTCTGTATCCTCTGAGAGCACAATTCAGATTAAAACTCTCTGAAAATAGAATATTAGATGAGATTCTAGTGTTTTAGAGCACTTTCTATTCTATATCAATGAAGTCAAGTCTGTATATAATTCTTTAAAATCATATAATATGATCCTACACTCTAAAAACTGTTGGGTTGTTTACTCAAATGATTGGTTGAACCTGTTGGGTCATTGTTTTGGGCTATTTCCACAGTGCTGGGAAGTTTAGCTGATGGGTTAGTGTCTTTTGTTTATAATGTCACTGTGTCGGGAGGTTTTTGGGTAACCACTGAGTTAGTAGAACTACCCAACCTATGGTTCACTTTTCCCCCCAACTCACAGCATGTGAGGAAGCTGATTAGATGCTAAACTGAGTTCAAGAACAAACTCGGAGCTGTGGTGGCAAAATCTGTACATACAAATTCATTAAACACACATATTGTTACTATGTACTTTGAAAACAAGTAAATATAGTCACTTGTGTGGTTGTTACATGTGACTTTGTGACAGGGTTACTGTTAGTTTGTTAGCTATTTGTTAGCTAGTCAACTGTTTCAACCCAAACGGAGTAGCTGTAACCCTAATTGTTCTTAACCAGTAGTTGGCAAGATTTAGCACATTTTAGCACATGATATCAAGCAATTCACCTAGCACAGCTGAACTGAAATAACACATGATGGGATTCTCCATACTGGACCAAGTGCTGGTTGTCAATTTGACTGAAATTGAGTTATTTTTAACTCTGTACTGTACTTTTGACAGAACTTCTATGCTTCCATGAACAATGAGTGAGCAATAATTCTAATCATATCATATTTTGTTATTACTGTCTATTACTGTGACTTCTAAGTGTTAAACTGTAACAAATAAATAGTAAATGGTTATTTGGGCTGTGTAAGTACTGACCTTGGCAGGCTCCAGTGCGGATGTTGGGAATAAACCCTCTACGGCAGGGCTGGGGTTGAACAGGACATTCCTCACAGGGGTGACCCCAGGCTCGGCCAATGGTAGCACAGCACAGCGCCTTAGTGCAAACAATGCCACTCACCTGACCCTGGCACATCTCATTGACCACATGGAAGAAACATGGACCTGTTCGATAGTCTGCAAAAAGGAGCAAATGCATTTATTAGCTAAATCAAGCTTATTTAACTTTGTTTAACAATCTAAGCAAAACTGTTCATTTGAACTTTCAGATTGAATAAATAATTCAACATTAAATTCTTCACAGACATACTGAGTCAAAAAAGTCTAAAAAGAAAAATAAGTTGCATTGGAGAACAGGGTATTGTCCATCGGGGGACCCTAACAAACATCCAACCATCAAATCACAGTTAATCATGTGGAAATGTGGTCAGTGGACTATTTACTGACATGCAGGTGAATTTCAACCATCCAATCAGATGTTAGCTGTTTATAAAACAGCTTATTAAAGCTGTATTATGCTGCATTGTGCCTATACTTACTTATTTTATACATTTCACCATAATAGTTTCATGGATATTTTCTTATTTGTATTACCGTAAACAGTTAAGCAAGTTGAACATGAAATGATTTCCAAAAGGATTAAAGGTAAAAGATGACACATTTGGCTTTGTAAACATTTTTTGGTAACACTTTCTATGAAGCCTATGTTTATAACACCATCCTGCTGCAAAAGTTGACCCCTTTATGATTGGGAATGTAAGAGGTAGCTAATACTTCTTGATATTTTAGGCTATTGATATTGATATTGATACTGATATATCTTCAGTTGAATTACACCACAGCCACCGCAAATACTGCAGGAGACCTACTGGAGGCCGTATGGATCCAAGATTCACCCAGAAAACAGTTAAGTTTGGTGGTGGAAAGATCATGGTCTGGGGTTACATTCAGTATGGGGGTGTGCGAAACATTTTCAAGGTGGAAGGCAATATGAACAGCCTAAAATATCAAGAAGTATTAGCTACCTCTTACATTCTGAATCATAAAAGGGATCAAATTTTGCAGCAGGATGGTGCTCCATCTCATACATCAAAGTTCCTCAAGGCGAAGAAGATCAAGGTGCTCCAGGACTGGCCAGCCCAGTCACCAGACATGAACATCATTGAGCATGTTTGGGGTAGGATGAAAGAGGAAGCTTGGAAGACAAAAACAAAGAATCTTGATGAGCTCTGGGAGTGTAAGACTCATGTAAGACTGCATTCTTTGCTATTCCTGATGACTTCATCAATAAATTGTATGAATCATTGTCGAACCGCATGTATGCAGTCCTTCAAGCTCATGGAAGTCACACAAAATATTAAATGTGGCTCTAATAGCACCACAACTTCATTCACCAATGTTATGAAACATATCTTTGTATTTGAAGTAAATTATATGTTTGATTTTCACATTACTTTCTGTGGGCGACAAAACGTTTGTCTTGACAAAATCTGACCTTTCTGTGTTCATTAAATGATCAATATTTCTGCAGTGAAGCAAATTTATTTTCATAAATTAAACCTCATTTGGGAGGGTTTCAGCTTTCATATGAGTCATTTCTAAAACCAATGGATGAATTTAAAGTCAGGTTATAAGCTTTTGTTTCCACAACATGGATAAGTGACAGAACTTCTGTCAGGGATTATATTATTGTTAGTATAGTATACATTATAAATAATATTTATTTACTTATTAGGAAACTTGTTTGTGACTTAAAATTTATTTTTTATGTGGCTATTTTTAAATTGTTTATAATATGTCAGGGGGAGTGCCTATAAGGGTCAATGACAAAAAGACTGTTTAGGCCTACAAAAGGCTACAGCCCACCCTGGTTGTAGCAGACAAACATTTCCTTATAAACAAAGACACATTTAAAACAGTCTTGGTTCCAGTCTGAGTGTGTTTGGTTCCTCTGCAATCACTAATAAATGCATTTTACTATCAGCACTGGAAAATGCCTTTACTGATGCGAGTTAACCTTGCTTCATTTAGTTTCTGGCTATTTGATTCAATATAAGAAAATAACCAGATGTTCGTATGAGCTCAGGAGCATGGCTAAAGATACATTCACGTGATGACAAAATGCACTTACAAAGCATCTAAAATTAATGTTTGATTTGCTAAGGCTACACACAGGACCATAAACATTACACAATCATTTATTAACTGTGCACTCCTGAAGCAAAATGTGAAAAACAACTAGCCCAGGTTTAAAAAAAAATTATAATTTCAGTGAATAAGATTGCATTTGCAATTTTTCTATTCATATGGCCCATTTATTCCACATTTAGACTATTGCACATAACCCTGTAATTGAGATAGATTATGCAAGGACAGAATGTATTTAAAAATGATGTCAATATGACCTGGATTATAGAGGAATGCTTAGAATAGCAGATGTTGATATTTGCCTTATCGGATAGAAATCAAGAACTCAGATCTGGATTCAAGTTCTAGATCAAGAGTTAGAGGTCAAAGGCAGGTAGATTTAAAAACTAAAGAAGTGTTTCACTTGCAGCTTTGGTCACTATGTATCAAGATCACCTAAAATCTTCTCCTTTGCTTCCACCAATATATGCATAGCAGCACAAGACAAAAATCAATGTTGTGATTAACTGTATATAGTGAGTTTGTAGTAGTTTTAGTAACATGCATGTAGTCAATTTTACAGATGACGGCTGACTGGAACATAGAGCTGCTCTGGGACATTTCTGCAGTCCAGGCACTACCACTATGAGACTACTTTATACAGACTTATAAACATTTACAGAAAAGCCCAGAGGCCAGGATGGGGAGTGTTCGGAAAGGCAGATGACCAGAGATGTAAAAGCCTCATACACCAGAATGGCTGCTTTAACTGCTTAACAAAGTTTAGCTAGTGTATGGTCAGCACAGGATAACCAGTTTTAGTTTAAATGTTTTTGATTAGCCCAACTATAGTCTGATAAGGAATACTGATAAAACTAGTTCCGACTGGTGCAAAGTGTAAGGCAAATGTGTACCTTGGATGAAAATTACACTTTTATGCACAATCAAATTAGAATTTTCTATTGCTTTGATATAAATTCAGTAATTCCATGTGACCATGAGACAATTTAGAATGTAAAAAATAATGGCATAAACTACAGCGGCAAAGCATGTGAACCCTGCAATTACGTATAAAGTTGTCTTAAAATATGGTCCTGTCTTATATTGTATTAGTCACGCTAAAGAACAAAAACAATTGTTTAAACTAATAACATTATATTGAATACCTCATTCAAACATTGTAGATATGAAAAAGGTATGTGAACCCACTAATGATGAACAAAAGCTAACTGGAGTCAAAGGTTCAAAAAAACATATCAGAAGACCTACAATCAATAATTGTTTATTTTCATCATGCTGCAAAGGTTAACACTCTGGAGTCTGAGGGGGTTTTCAGACATTCTGGTGTAGTCTGACATACCCTGACATTTTTACAAATTTCACCCATCTAAAATTATTTTTTAATTACACAGACATTTGTTCAACTCAAACTCAGCAACAGCAGTTGCAAAACAGAAAGAGTCATAAATCTATATTTTGATTAAATCTGCTCTAAACTTTCCAAAAATCTATTTTCAGATGTGCTGATATATTGTGGGAAAACACACTCTAAACATTTCTAGCCAAGACTTTTGAGCTGAGAAGTGAATAAACAGAGGTGTTGGCTACACACTTGATATTACAGTTTTTAGAAATTGTATATGGTTTTATTTCTAAAGCTTAACAAATGTGAGTGGACACTGTGTTTTCATTCAGCCACTAACCCTACATTGATATTCATGAGATATGTGTGAACACTCAAGGTGAGAAGTCTTTGATCAGGTGAGAACTCTTTGCTTGATGTGGGTTTTCCTCCAATGGAATGTCTGGAATTACCATGTCATTATCATGTGAATGACTGATCGTGTGAATGGGTGGGGAAAAAGCGCAACTTTCTGACTCATGCTGAAAAATGTGCTCTGTGCTTATTTAAGCTCATCTCACAAATATCTAAAATACATTTTGATTCAAGCTATATAGGCTATTTTGATATATGAAATATGAAAACTAGGCACTTTAAGGTTTCTGGAGTATATTTAGTTTTGTTTCTAGGATAAAGTCTCGCAGCGTTATATACGTTTTTTTTCTCGTAATTTCATTAATATCCCGCCAGTGGGGGCACAAACTCCAGAGGGTTAAAAGAAATCTTGGGTTCCCAATTGGTTCAGGGGACTAAGGCAGTGTAACTATAATCTGAGGATTGCGAGTTTGAATCCCGATTATGCTGCTTGCCAAGGCCTGAGAGTTGAGAGAAAATTGACAATGCTCTCTCTGGGAGGTAAGATGACTTTCCCCAGCATTAATAAGTAATGTTGACTGGCTCAGGCGATCTGGGGATCCTGCGCTTTCCTCCGAGCACGTTGGCTACCCAGCGTCAATGTATTGGCAGCAGTTCAAAACGAGGCGGAGCTAGACTTCACGTGCATCGGAAAAGTCCTGTGTTAGTCTGCACCCTCCTAGAGTCAGGGACATTACAAGTGATAGGGAGAGTCAACAAATGGGTAGGTTGATAGGTTTCCAAGCGCTTTGAGGAGAAAATTGGGCGAAAAACAAAAAGAAACCTCAAAGAGTTTAGATATTTATCAATCTGCAGTGAAACTGTAAATAAAGATTATTTAGTGTTGCAGAGAAAGCTGTGGAATCACTACATGCCTGACATTTGTCAAAAATCAATCTGAAACTCTGAAAGCTACTGAGAAATACTACTTTTGTTTCCTAGAATTAAGGATAAAAATAAGATAATGAAGAATAGCCCAAATTTCCCTTTTGAACATTCTGCCTGTCTGATCTAAAGCTAATTGAAGTGCTTGCTTGAGATTATTGGTTACAAAGTAGGTTCAACATGTAGGTTTGCTTACTGTTTTTCACCAGCACTGTCTGAGTGTAAGAACTGTTTGTTATTAGCTTTAACATGTTGTTTGTCTATACCTACACCACTTACTGTGGATAAAGATCAGATCATATTTATGATAAATTCATGAAAAAATTAAGTCTTTCCAAAGACGTCATATATTTTTACTAACCACTATACAATGTGACGTGATGCTCTTCTTTGCATTGCATCAATAAAAATAACTCATAATGCAAAGTGTATTTAGCAATGTTTTCAAAAAATGAAAATGGCTAAAGATGATTTTGTTTAACACATGTTAATGTTTGGAAGATCTGCTAGGTCTTTCATCTGCTCATTCTGTCTCACATATGTTTCAAAGGAAATGTACACTTAGTTCTTATCGGATTATCTACTTAAGATCAAAAATCATTCTTAACTCAAATCCAAATCTGAGCTTGAACAAAATCTTTGCAGGAAAGAGTAGAGGGATTTATCTGTTCTCGACTACTTCAAATGTAATTATTTGTATATGTTGCTGAGTGCACTCTTTGCTGTAACAAGGCCAAGCACAGGCACACCTCGGTTTCCAGCATGTGTTCTGCATTAGAGCAGAGCAGGCCTTCGATTCCACCATGTGGTGTACCAGCTCTGCCAACTCAATGCGCTAGAAAGAACTGCAACGTCTACATGGAGAACTCTGAAAAGCTCAAAGTCATCTTAAGAGCTCATCGACTTTTCTGTCTGTGGCATAACCTCTTATGTGACAGGTTTTTAGTTTTAGATTTATGTGTTTACACTGTAAAATATGCATAATCAGCATTTTATTAGACAAAAATTAAGTTCAGATATTTGTGATTCAACCTGTGATAAATCCATACTGCTTAAAAATCTTACATAAAATTTCTCTCAATTCACTCAATACCAGAGTGAAATATCATATAGAGGTCTTGAGATTATCTCTAGGACACAGTATAAAAGGGCATGGATCTCTAAACTCAAATATTTTTGATGAACAATTGAACTTTTCTCCATTTCAGCCTGCATATGTTAACCACCTAAATAGCATTATTACATTTAAGGACCAATATCATGGACAAAGTTCTGCTTTCTTTTTTTTACTAAATGAGTTTTAATATAGCATGTAAGCTGTAAAAAAACCCAAATCTAATTCTCAGTTTCTAATCAGCCTACAGTAGTTTTGGTCCAACCACTACATTTAAGTGTTTCGGCCCACAACACTTCTTAAATGAGGCACAATACAACAACGCCAATCAGAACAGAGCTTACTTTAGTGCATCCTCACTTTAATCCAATAGAAATGTTGTGGAAGGACCTGAAACAAGCAGTCATGGGAGAGTCATATTTTGTACCAATAAATGAGATAAAATTACTCCAAGTAGACGTACAAGACTGATAAAAAAATTCCAGAAAAACTTAGCTGCACAAGGGCGTCACACCAGATAATGAAAGCAATGCTTCACATACTTTTTCCACTCACAGACATGTAATATTGAATCATTTTCTTCAATAAATAAAGACCAATTCTAATATTTGTACTAATTTGTTTGATTTTGTTGTTTATCTACTTTTAGGGCTTGAAAATCTAATAAAACTTTAGTACAAAAGTATGGAGAAATATAGAAACTTCTAAAGGGTTCACAAACTTTCAAGTAATATTAAAAAAGGTATCTCCACATTAACCATTTGACTGATAACACATTTTCTCTTCATCTGTGTATTTCTATCCCAGATTAAAGTCAAATACCATCTATATAGAAATCTACATGTAGAATAGTTTTAACTGAACCGAAAGAATAAATGCATTCTAGGGGCTCCACTAAATTAGAAATAAATACAGTAATGAAGGATGTAGAGGCATCTTAAAAGGGCTCACACTGAAGTGATACACTGTTATTACTGCAGACAGTCTGTAGAGGTATTGCGGTGTAGATTAAATACAATTAAATATGATTTACACAGATGCAAATTAATCTTTAGGGTTTTCCAAAGGATCTACACACCTGAAAGGAGTTGATGAAGCTTTTTTCCAGACATTCCTAAGAAGTTCAGTCTGAACTAAACAATTTGTTCCGTACATTTCAGCAGTCTGCTTTTTGAATATGCTGTGCCTCAATTCACTTGTGAAGATGTCAGACAAAGGGCAGTTTCATACACCAGTCTAAAAGCCACATTAAAAAATTAGGCTATTATAGGACAACGGTCATGTAAATATAAACTGTGACTGGTTTTGGTACACAAAACTAAACAAATGATAAAATCACACAAAAATACAAGCAATTGAAGAATGTGAACCCTTTAAATCTGTGAAAATAAAGAACTTTCTTTTCACCCAGTTTATTGCTCAGATGGTCAAAGGTAAAACCAGCAATAGTCACAGGCTGGTGTTCCAATCAGTGAGTGGCTTGAAAAGCATTCCTGTTACTTTGATTACACAGACTTTGATGACAGACACTGGAAGTGTTCAGAAGGCTTGACCAACTTTAAAAGTATCCTATTCCACTTCCTCTCAAATTGTCAGCCAAAGATACATTTCTTTAAAAGAGGTAAAACAGACACACTTTCACATATAGGCTCAAGTACCTGTCTGGGCAAAACAGATAAAAGCAAGGTGTATTAGACAGTGTTTCACCTACATTAAGAGTGTGCTTTACTTTTAATAGAGTGTGCTTCACCTATATTAGTGTGTCAATCCACCTGCATTGAAGTGTGCTTCAAATGTATTAAGAGTTCTACATCTTTACTAGTGTGCTTCATCTGTATTAGAGTGTACTTCACAAATATAGAGTGAGTTACCAGTATTAGTGTTTATTCTATATGAGCAAGAACTTCACCTAATATGACAATGTTTCCTGCTTGTCTTTCTCTTCTACTGTCACCCAGGACTGTAAAATTCAACACTGCTCATCTCACCCACATCTGCTCCCACTCACCCCATACCTCTGATGTCTTTCCCAGACATACACACAGACACACACACACATACAAGACAGATGAATACAAATATAACTTTCACAAGTAGACCTGGCACATTGTGCTGAGGAAGTGACAACACCTGTGAAAGATCACACTCAACACTTGACTGAGGATTCTGTGCATGTACAATACCTCTCAAATGTTTGGATAATAATTCATAATTAATAATAATCAATAATAATCAGTTAGATTTAGTCTCCATTATGTGAAAACATTCTTAAGCTGTAATATATGTGTGTGTGTGTGTGTGTGTAGACTGCGCAGCTGAACAAGTGTTAAAAATGTTACACTTGATGTAAAAAACATTATTCAAGGTCAATTTAAGTCTCCTTTAGCAGATTTTAAAATAAGAATGGGAAAATAAATCCTTACCAAGCTGTTAAAACACTCAGGCACTGCTCTGAACAACTTTCTCCCATCCTCACTGATCTCCAATCAGTCTCTGACTAATCCTGTTGTACTAGAATGCTTTAAAACCTCTATCTTAATATTAGCTCCCAAAAAGCAGATCTTCTGCCTGAATGACTGCAGAAATGTCTCCCTGACATCTGCAGTCATTAAGTGTATTGAGAAACTTTTACTTCAGCACCTCAAAGTAATAAGTGATGTTTTTCAGGACCCTCTGCAATTTGCATATAAAGCCAACAAGATGCCATTAATCTCTCTCTTACAACCCTAAATCAGATAGTTAGGACAGTGTGAAATATGCAAATTAACAACACAGTATTTTTTACTTTTGCTTCCTTATGGACTTCCTTCTCGATCAGGCACAGGAGCATCTTGTTGAAAAATGCATGGAGGTCCCTGGAAAATGTGTTGTCTTGAGTACAGAATATGCTGGTCTAAAATCTCAATGTAGTGTAAACTAACTTTGCCAAGGGCACTGACACAACTCCATACTATAACAGACCCTGACTTTTAAACTTTTCATCTATAATTTGGTGCACGCAGGGTAAATTTCTTCCAAAACAAAATTAACTGACCACAATATGTTTCCACTGTATGGACACCATTTCTGGATATTAACATAAGATTAACATAAGGCTTCTTTTTGCACAACAAAGTAGCATTTGTAAATGTAACACTATATTGTAGTGCTTGACAAATTTTTGCCAAAATAATCCATTCTCTGATCAGAGATCACAAGAGTTCAGTTTCGGCTTGTGTCCTTGCCCATGAGGGGATAAAATTCCTCCAGATTCCCTGAATTGTTTACATTATGCATGATAGTGGGACAAATATGCAAATCTATTTAAATGATTAAAACATTATTTTTCAATAATTTTCTCATTATTCATTGACAAACTGAAGATCCTCTACCAATCTTTGCTCCTCAAAGCCTTTTAGTGATACTGCTTTTGTACTAAACCATGATTACAATCACCTGGATTGTCCTGCAGACCTGAAATGCAGGAATGGATGTATATTAACAAATAAAATTAATTTGACCAGACAAAGCAATCGACATATATTGATTTTATATTGTCTGCAGTCTTTTTTTTTTTTTTTTTTTTTTTTTTATTATTATTTTTGCATTTTCCATACTGTACCAACTTTTTCCTTATTTGGGGCTTTATGGTAACACCTGCACCAAATGAAATTTCTTGTACACTTGCTACTTGTTTAATAAAGATCCAGATTGAAACAATGCTCAGTCAGTCTTCACGTGAGTGATGATTCTGAGTCATCGGTCTGACAATGACCCGCTTGGAGGCATGTAGAGGGGCTGAGCTCCCTCATTAAGCTCAAGTGTTCCCCTTTTAAATGGTTAGTCTCCTCCCCAGACTAAACCAACATTGCATGGGTGAACATTCAGAATTACAATCTTAACATCTGAGCATTTATACCAGGGGTGCACAATACATTGATCGCGATATACCAGTCGATTGCAAATGTAGTGTGGGTAGATTGCATGGCATTTAAAAAAATTGACATCAGCCTATCATCCTTCCTCGCTATAAAACATCTCACTTGACTGACATACAGGGAGACTGGTCGAGCACTAGGACCCGGCGGGATTCCAAGCCACTCAATCTGAAAATCCTGTTTCACTTTAGTCCACCCGATTGTCCGTCTCCACCATAGCTTCATAAAACAGAATCTGGACTTGTAAACTGTGTTTTTCAAGTTGGCCAGCAGTCCGTGTTCACCTGTCACTGTCTTAACATGTATGTTTGTTCTGCCTGTATAAGAAACCTAAAACTGACCATTTCCAGACGGAGTGGAGGATGACTGTCATTTTTGAAGTGTGTTTGCCTTGACTGCATTATTCGGCGTCAGCCTTTTGACACGTGAAGATCATTAAGTCCAATTATTGTATGATCATTTGGAGGTTTGCTTGAGGCTGGCTATCAGCAACTACTGTCCAGACTATGCATCCCTGACTGATTCCATTCAGTGCAAGTCATCAGAGTAAAGTAGGCTAATGACACAATATGTACACAGTTGTATTGTGTAATATGGGTTCATGTAGTTATTCAAGGTACACCAGCATACATTGTACACATAAATTGTCAGTATATATATAAATTAAATATATGTCTTGCATGGCGGCACGGTGGCTTAGTGGTTAGCACGTTCGCCTCACAGCACTGAGGTCTTGGGTTCGAGTCCCCATCTGAGCGGAGTTTCCATGTTCTCCCTGTGTCTGCGTGGGTTTCCTCCGGGGTCTCCGGTTTCCTCCCACAGTCCAAAAAACATGGAGGTCAGGTGGATTGGGTACTCTAAATTGTCCATATGTGTGTGCGTGTATGTGTGTGCGTGTGTGTGTGTTCACCCAGCGATGGATTGGTGCTCTGTCCTGGGCTTAGTTGAATAATGTAATGCCCTGCCCTGCGCCCAGTGAGGGGGTAGGGGACTAACCGCGACCCTGATAAGGATTAAGCGGGTGTGATAATGAATGAAATTAATGAATATGTCTTTTTATAGTAGGTAGATCATTTTGACTTAGTCATTAGATAAGTAGCTCGCAGGCTAAAAAAGTGTGTGTGCACCCCTGATTTATACAATATTGCAATACATTACTATACCAGTATGATCTTTCTGCATGCACAGTGCCCTTCTGATTACTTCAATTAATCTTTGTTCTTATGTCTTTCAGTTCTCAAGTTCCCCAACTCCCCATATCCTGTGTGGACTGTGGGTCCTGCCGATCTGCCCAAAGATGAGTTAGAACTCTTGGAACTCTTTTGACTTGTCTAGCTCTCCACAGCACAGACACACACATACACCTGTTTCAGTGCTCTCTCATCCTGTCATCAGGTATCACATTTTTATACATGATATACATAATTGGTGATTGGTATTTAATGACCATATCACACAGATTTTGCCAGCTTTCATCATTTATGATCCTTCCTTGCACAATAACAACAAATGGTCAGAATTAGCAACTTTTTGTTCAAAACACACAATTGGCAATCGGTTGATTTGTTCTTTTTATTTCAGTGGACTCCTGCTAGTTTTATGATAACATGAGCAGATAAATGCACTTATTTAGTAGCATATATGAAAACCTGCTAATGTTCATGTTATCCAGAGTACAACAAGGCAAAATGTACAGTATCTATAATGAAATTTGAATCAGCCACAACAATTCCTAAACAGTGACTCCTTAAATAATGGAAATAATATATTCAATTTATGTTGGTGACAAAGTAGATAATGTAATATTTATGTTCTAAAAAGACAAATAAGCTGACAAAGCAAAGCAGCAGCATTAATTAAAACAACAGCTTCTAGAAGCTATACAGAAGGTCTCACAAACCACTGATCAAACAAAAAGCAAACAATCTCTATGTGAGTTTTGTGACTAAAGACAATACTAGCAGAATATTAATATACTAATAGACAACTAGCTAAATATTACTAAAAAGTAATTCATATATGACAGTTTTTTTCGTTTTATTTAAGCTTTTTATGTGAGAACATCAACCTTAGCAGATATAAACGACACACTGTTCTCAGGGGGGACCTTTAAAAGAAACATTTGAGTTTGATCTGCATATTCTATAATTGATCTAATTGGAAAGTGAGCAGCAGAATCAGTATACAAAAGAGTAATAAGGGTAATTGTGTAAGAAATAAAACCTTGCTCAGAAGGTCTTCTTGGGTAAAGTGCAGTGAAAGCCTACACATATGTATTGGAAAGGAAGAGTGCTGCACCCACCTGACACCCCCACCCCCTCTCTCTTTCTAATCATAGACAGCACATTCCACAGACCAAGAGGATAAGAAGAGTTAAACAAAGGAAGAGCAGAGATGCAGAAGAGAGACATTGTTCCTCTATTAAAGTGAGATGTTCTTACCTCTTTCGCACTGAGGGCCTGTGAATCCATACACACATGCACAACGGTTTGGCCCAATGCATCGTCCCCCGTTTTGACACTTCTTCTCACATACAGCTGAAACACAAAAGAGACTTCTTTTTTAATCCATTAAAACATATGAAACCACACTTAACCTTCACAAATTTATTAAGCTGTAAAATGAAAAAGTAAAGAATAATCTTATGTAGTTATTCAATGCCCATAAATCAACCATCAGACAGAACAAAACCATCCAAATTCACAAATGATACAGTGTAACTATATATATAATGTACAGTAGTATATATGTGTGTGTGTGTGTGTGTGTGTGTGTGTGTGTGTGTGTGTGTGTGTGCGTGTGCGTGTGCGTGTGCGTGTGCATGTAAAAATGTTCCAGAGGTGATGAGGATCATGCTGGATGTGGCAATGGAATTGGCTCTGTGAAAGTGGAATGTCACCTTTCTGCAGGGAAGGAGTCAGAGCTGGTATGTGAGACAGGAAGGTACAGGCTAGATATAGTTGTCCTTACATGGTACCAGAACTCTTGACAGGGGTTGTGTACTTTCCTACTCTAGCCCCATGGGAGAAAGACCCCAGGTGTGGTTGGCTATACTCACAAGTCCCAGGATGAGGGCCTTGCATTTGGAGTTCTGCCCAGTGGACATGAGTGTTGCCTCTCTAAGACTGAGGGCTTTTGGGAGGAAAACTCTGATTGTTGTTTGTGTGTATGCACCAAACAGCAGTGCAGAGTATTCAGCCTTCTTGGAGAAAATCAGACATGTACTTGATAAAGTAGCACTTACTGACTCCATAGTCTTACTGGGTGATTTCAATGCTCATGTGGTAAATGATGGAGTCACCTGGAGGGGTGTGGTTTGGAAGAATGGCCTCTCCAATCTGAACCCAAGTCATGTTATTGGACTTCTTTGCAAGTCATGGTTTGTCCACAACAAACATGTTACAGCACAAAGTGGCTCATAAGTGTACATGGTACCAGAGCACCTTGGGCATAAGGTTGATGATCAATTTTATAATTGTTTCATCTGAACTGAGGCAATTTGTTCTGGACACTCAGGTGAAGAGAGGGGCAGAGATGTCAACTGATCACCACTTAGTGGGAAGTTTGATTCAATGGACTGAGGGATGAGTTCCTCATGTGGAAGAGAGTTGTAGAATGAGGACAGGGACATAAAGTATGAA
The DNA here is from genome assembly GCA_036984385.1 of Crenuchus spilurus. Taxonomy (NCBI): domain Eukaryota; kingdom Metazoa; phylum Chordata; class Actinopteri; order Characiformes; family Crenuchidae; genus Crenuchus; species Crenuchus spilurus. The sequence goes on from BRDA01088211.1 coordinate 17,789, forward strand.
TGGGCCATATTCAAGTCTTCATTCGCAGCTGTAAAAACATGTGGTTGGAAGGCTGTTGGTGTCTCTCAGGTCAACAATCCTAGAACCTGATGGAGGACACCAAAGGTGAGGGAGGACATCAAGTTGAAAAGGAGACTTATAGGGTAGTTCTCTATGGTGGATCTCAGGTGTATGCCTGGGTGCCTCACAGCTTGCTGTGGGAGGTGCTGCAGAAATATTGGGTCACTGGGCTGCTACTGTAGGCGATTCAGTCCCTGAACAAATGTAGTGAGAGATGTGTCTGCATGCATGTCATTGAATTAAGGCTTTTAAGGTGGGTGTCACACTCCATCAAGGTACTCATGGACAGGATAACAAGGTGCAGCCAGGAATGGAAGGATGTCAAATACAGGGGGCTAGAGGTGACATCTCTATTATTTGCAGATTACATTGTCATCTTGGCATCATCTGAAATGGACCTTCAGCACACACTTGAAAGCTTTGCAGCTGAGTGTACAGCAGCTGGGATGAAGATCAACACATCCAAATCGGAAGTCTTGGTTCTCTCCTGGAAAAATGTGGAGTGCACCCTTCAGGTGATGGGGAAAATGTGCCCCTGGTGGAGAAGTATAAGTACCTCTTGATCTTATTCACAAGTGATGGAAAAAGGGAGCAGGAGACTGTACTGGTCTGTGGTAAGAAAATGAGAGCTGAGACTACAAGTAAAGCTCTCGGTTTACCAGTCAGTCTATGTTCCCCTCCTTTATTTAGAACAATTATTGACATCCAGCTTCAAAAGACACTATCAAAAGTTAGCCAAGCATACATACAAAGTTGGCATTAAATCATTTCTTTCTTATGACATTCATGAAGGATAACAGAGTAAGATTTAAATAAACCAGACAATATCACTGTTAGGTATCACTTTGTCCTAAAGTTCAGTTTTACTGGTTCTCTCACAAATGAAGTTTGTCACTTCACTTGAAATCAGGGCTGGTTGTTTATCTTACAAAGACACCTTTCAGTCACAGACAAAGACAAAGAGCAAGTCTAAGGGACTGTTTTATGTGTGAAAAGACAGGAATTCCATAAAGGTTTGGTTTTTAAGGGTGAAAACACAAGCGTTTGACATTTAGACCTAAAGACATCTCTCATATATTTCCCCAACAGAATAACAGGATAGCAAGACAGTTTCCTTTGGCCTTTACTCTCGGTAAGAATCAACTGCAACTGAAAAGCTATTTTTGACTATTGAAAGAATACAGGTGTCACTACAGATGCTGAGCTGAACAGTTCAACTGTTGTTAACTTCAGATTACTACTTACATGGCAAGACCCTAAAAGACAATTTCAGAGAACATTTTAAAATCAATTTAGTGCTAGGCGTATAGCATTCACATACACATTCCTTTGAATATTAGCTGACTAAACTGTTTTAAGACTTTAAGTCAATGTCTTATAGTCTGTGGTCAGCCTGCAAGCAAATTGGATTTGTTGCTCAAATAAGATCTCTTGTCAGCGCTGTCATTTGCAAGTCATCAGATCCGATTTGTGTCCAGACATCACCAATCTACCTGCATGTGCTGCTGTTGTAAGGTAAGTTTCAGTAACTAAGTAGCTAAACTGGTGTCATAGCTTTGAAAATGCTGATACAGGTTAGAGGTATTCAAATAATCGTTTTGTAAAGGTGAAGCATGAATATTTGGTGCTCTGCTTGAATCTCAGCACTTCCTTCACTTCTGACATTGACACTGTTTGTTACATTGAAGTCAGTATTTGCAAAACAACATGTAGTGTTTTACATCAGACCAGGTAATGAACACATCAGTTCTATGAATGAGTTTGATTCTTTTAAACTAAAGTGTTAATATATTTATAGCATATATAACTCTTTCAGTAAACTGTGTTCATAATGTAATTTAGAAGTTAAACTGTCAGGTATTTTATATTCTTTTCATGTAAAGTACATATGTGACCCCACCAGGGAAAACCAGGTCAAAGTCTTTTTGTTTTCTTTTTCAAAACAACTTTTTTTGTGAATTTAAGTTTTGTTTTTGATCAAAATATGTACTCCGATAGATATCTGAGACTGTTATCTTTCATTTACAGCAATAATACAGAGTGAGTAAGTTTTGTCGCTAATGTGAGTGACACGATATTGACATGACATCTCAATAAGTTGCCCAGTGACTTTGGCCTGGTTTTCCCTGGCAGGGTCACATATTTCAAGCCTTTTTTGTTTTATGTTGATACTGTTTGATTATTGATTTACTCAAACTAAAAATGAAATAGAATAATTTGAAATTGTGATATTTGTGAACTATAGATCATTCTGATCAACAGTAAAAACAAAACAAAAGGTTTGAAACATCACTATGTGTAATTAATTTACCTTTTTGAATTCAATTATGAATAACAATTAACTTTTTCACAATATTATAATTCTTTGATGCGACACTGTAAATACTCAATTGTATGTTATTCAATGTTTGTGCATGTGTTATGATGTCCATATGTTGGTAGCCTTCAAATAAAATGTTACCTATTAAGTCAAATGTTTGAAATATGCCAAAAAGCTTCATGCTATTAAAGTGAATACAACATGTATGGACTTCAACAGTGCAACCTGAAATTCAAACAACCTGCTTTTCGGTGTACTCACGGTGTCCACAGTAGGATCCTGTGTAGCCTTTCTGACATTGACAGTGATCTTCCTCACAGACTCCACCATTCATACATCTGATGCTACACTGCTGAGCTACAACACAGAAAGAGAGAGAAACTCTATAAACTTAGTCATACAAAACTGTCTGCAGCCTATTAAAACTCCACAACAGTTTATGACCCCTGTAGGACAGTTACCTTGTAGGCAAATATTTTTACTGACTAGATCATGAAGCTGTGCCAGTAAAATACAATCAGACCAGGTCTTTCAATATCTTTGGTGGTATTGCCATTCCTGTTTTCATTTCAAATCTTAAACTACTGCTTGAAACTTACAGTATTTGGCTGCACAAGATGGGGCAATTTGACCAGTGGGGCAAGTGCACATGTTGGGCCTGGAACAGAATCCATCTCCACAGCTGTTACGGCATATGGCTGTAGGGGAGAGAGGAAATGCTCAATATTAAAACAGCAGCCATTATATGATTAACACAAAAAGCCTCATATTAAACATGTGAATGATATATATGTATAAACTAAAATGTCAAGGCAGGATTTTAAATGTAAAGGAAATGGAAAGAGACTATAATTTCCACATACAATCCTGCACTTTGGACCACAGCAGTCACCTAGAGACAGCTGATTTATATTTGAGTTTGTGTAACATCTAATTCCCAGACATACTGTATACATATGCCTTGGTGGAGCATATCCAAAATCTCCATTTAGCAAGATTTAACAAAACAACACAACTTATAAAAAGAGCTCTTAAAACTTCACACAGAAATGGTTGGGCAAAAAAATCTCATTTCCAACTTAACCTAAATGTATCAGTTCAGATGTGTCATGAGTCCCAATTGTGCTTCTTTATTTTAGAACTGGCACTGTAAATTTGACACCCAACAGTCACCCAAATAGCTCAGTCATTTCCATCAAAGTACCAGATCATCTCTCAACCCACTCAACCTCCATACAGATCTTACATAAGGTAAAAGAAACTGGTCAGTGTGGTTTAGCACACAGTATGACTTACTGTGAACTTTAAATTTTAAATCTGAATGCTGCAAAAGCCATTTTAGAGCCTTCAGTGATGTTAGGGCTATTTGGGATACTAGTGTTAATTAACATTAGCTTTGCAGAAGTAAAGAAGAATACAATGTCAAAGTCATGAATTTAACCAATAATTTAACTAAAAGGGAATCACAATGCAAGTCAGAGGCCGGTCCATCTGGTACATGCATGCAACAGGTTTCTAAATCAGATTAAAACTGATCTGAAAAACACCTACATGACGTTACTGATTCAGAAGAGAATTGCTGAAAAGTGGAGGAACTAGACAGTAGATCTAGTTTTTGTAAGGCTATTTTATGAGAATTTTCCTTGGATTAGGCTAAATACTTTGAAATGAAAATGAAGACTGGACCAACAGAAATTGTTCAGAATTGTTTGAAAATAGTTCTTGTTACATTGACTTCTGTTATTCAAGTTACCATTTTGGAGATATAAGGTCTTGTTCTGACAGCAGCAATATTTAGACTGACATGTTGAAACCATCTTTCCATGCCTTGTTTTTCGAATTATGATTTTAAGACGATAGGGTTTAAGTGGGGAATGATGAGGCCTAACCATTCCACAGACTTATTTGATATCCATCTTACCTTTTCCTTTAAATGTAACCCCAAAATATCTAAGAAAATTCATAATTAGGTCAGCGACTGTATTCTAGACCTCATCAGCATGCTACACAAGACAAAGCAGAGATGCAAGCCAAAGTGTTGGACATGTCCCACTGACCAGCTCAGCAGAGAGACAGTTTATCATCTGCAACATCTGGTGTATTACTTACGCACAATACACTGGTTGCCCCCGGGCAAAGTCTTCCAGCCTGGACAGCAGTAGGAGTGCAAACGAGATCCACACACATTCGGCCTGTAGAAGAGCGTCAATAGTGTCAGAACTCTAAGTCTCATACAAAATGTATCTACATTTTTTATCATCTCCACTTGGGAAGATGCCATTTAATTTGATTTTAAGTGGCTAGGATGACGCACAATGTCCTTAAATTTAATCAAAGTGAAGTTTGTAAATTCTCATATTCTGTTTCGGTCTAGACCAGTGTCTTACTTAAATAGCCTATACTAGTATAATGCTAAACTATTCACAGAAAATCAAGCCTTTAAAACCTGGAGCTACACACTGTGTGTACTAATAGATGCAGAACAATGGGAAATTGCAGTCTTCAAGAAGTGATGTTAAACCACCGGTGAACAGTTGCAGAACCAATTAAGGCAAAGTGAAGCCAAATGTGCCAGCCTACAAAGTCAGTGTATCCATGTGACTGTTCTGTTTCTTCTAATTCATGTAATTCTATAAAAAGGCTCACAGAAGAGTTATTTTTCCCAGATAAGCTTTAACTTGCATTTGTGGATTTGTAACTTGCAAATTGTGTTCACAGACAATGTTTTCTGGAAGTGTTCCTGAGCCCATGCAGTTATTTCCAGTACATAATCATGTCTGTTTTTAAAGCAGTGGCCCCTGAAAACCCAAAGATAACAAGTATCCAATATTCACTGTCAGCCTTGTCCCATGCGCTCAGGGATTCCTCCAGGTTTTCTGATTCTTTTGATGATATTATGTACTGTAGATGGAGAGATATTCAAAGTCTTCACAATTTTACACTGAAGAACAATTTTTCTGAAACTGTTCCACAGATTTTGTGGAAAAAATTGGTGAACATCTGCCCATCTTTACATATGAGAGATTCTGCCTCTCTAAAATGTTTTTTTTTAAATATACCCAGTCATGTGACTTGCAAATTGCTCCTCCTGTGGTTTTTTATTAGTACCACTTGCTTCCAGCCTTTAGTTGCCCCATCCCAATTTATTTTTAGATGCGTTATATTCTAAATTATTATTTAGAGTTATTATAGCATTAATTTATTAATTAATTAATCCCAACTTTTTTAGAATTAGGGTTTTACTTTTTGTGGAGTAGAATCCCCTTTGTCCTCCGTTCTGTTTATTTTATTCATTAACATGTATGTAATATTTGTTTCATGTGCTTATTTTCATATGTTGGAGGCAGCAAATAGAGCATGTAAAAAACTGGGATATAATGGACAAAAGTTCATTTTTGTTTATAATTTAATTCAAAAAGGTAAAATATATTAATCAGGATAGCTTATAGCTCATGAGTTGGCTGGCTAATCAAGCACAGGAATATTATGGTCAGCAAACCATTTGTAAGTAGTTTTGGCACTGTGGGCAGGTGTTAAGTCCTGCTGGAAAAGCTCCGTAAAGCTGGTCACAGATGCAAGGCTAGTGCTCTAAAATCTCCTGGTCCATGGCTGCATTGACTTTAGCTTTGAGAAAACACAGTGGACCAACACCGGCAGATGACATGATACTTAAAACCATCATACACTGCAGAAACTGCACACTGGACTTCAGACACCTTGGATTCTGTGTTTCTCTGCTCTTCCTCCAGACTCTAGCACTTTGATTTCCAAATAAAAAGAGGACTTTTTGAACACTGAACAACAGTCAAGTCCTTTTTCTCAGGTAAGACACTTCTGACATTGTCTCTGGTTCAGGAGTGTTGATATCAGACATGTGGCAGTCTAGCCAGAGAGATAAAGGGTACCTATACTGTCCGAATAGTCATTTACTCAAAATAGAAATGAAAGACTGAAACAAGGTGAGAGTCTGGATTTATAATGTTCAACACTACAACACAAAATCTGTAACTTTACATGTAATGAATATGAAATATGACAGTTTACATTTTGAATTACATTATGAATAAACTTCATGATCTGATTTTTTATGTATTACTGTATATCTTTGAGTTTGGCCACCTCTTACTTCTGTTGTTTTTATTTTCAACATGTTCTAGACGTTTCTCGGTACTTTAGTGATGCTGATAGTTTTGGGATTTGTACGTATATAAACATATAGTTGAATCACTATTTAATGAAAGTAACAGTATTGTTCCTCGAGTTTGACTTTGGACTACTCTACACACCTTTGCTGTACAGAAATCATATTTATCTTCAGTTTTGATAGAGAATTTGGAGACCTGCCGGAGCTCCTGTGGTCACTCACCCCCTCAGCGCCTCCTGCTTTCCGCGTCTCCTCACACGGCTGACCGCGCTGGTGTCCACCTGAGACCGGCCACTTCTGACAGGACCGGCGGGCAGCTCCGCCAGCACCTTACCCACCAAAACTCCCAGGAGAGCCACGTATCCAGCCAAGCGCCAGAAACTCAATAAACTCCTCTCAGACGACATTATAGAAACCGAGTCCTCACACTCGCCTTAAAACCGCAGCTGTTAGCCCACAGTGAGGGCAGCTAGAACAGGTCCATTTTACTTTTCAGACGTCTGAGCACCGCCAGCGTGGAAAAACAATACTGTACACAATCAAACACAGCACATATCCCGATAAATGAGTGTTTTCCTGCTGTTTAAAGAGGTCTTGGGGAGCGTTTGTGTTGATCCTCTCATCAGCGTGGAGGCAGAGTCACAGCACAGCTCCACAGTCTCGCGCCCCTCCAGCCTGTACAGAGCGCGCGCGCGCACAGGTCACAGCCCACAGGTACACACACACACACACATTCACTCCAACAGAATGACCACGCCTACTGTATCAACACCACATGGATAATGACTGGATCAGATGTCAAATTCAGTACATCAGAAGAAATAGCTCATATATCCTATTTTGTTCACGTGTTTCACCCTTTTCTACATACACACATACAGGGGCATACAAAAGTTTGGGCATCCCTGCTAAAACACCAGGTTTTTGTGATATAAAGAATCAGATCAATTGATAATTTCAGAACGTTTTGCACCTTTAATGTCACAATGTACAAAAAATAAAAAATAAAGAACAAAAATAAAATAAAATAATAAACCCTTTGTTGAAGAGCATTCAGGCTTTTTGGGTAGGAATCTGTCAGGATGGCACATCTTGACTTGGCAAACTTTACTCAATCTTCCTTGCAAAAGTATGCCAAATTTGTCAGATTGTAAGGGCATCTCCTGTGTACATCCCTCTTCAGGTCAACCCACATATTTTGAGTTGGATTCAGGTCTGGGCTCTTGCTGGTCCATTCTTCTGGTGAAGCTATGCTTTTGTCAATGTGGAGGTATGTTTTGGGTCATTGTTTGGTTTGTGCGAAAACTGATATTTGGAACTGTTCATAATTCCCTCCACCTTGACTAAAGCTCCAGTTCCAGCTGCAGAGAAACAGGGGAATGATACCGGGTGAATTGTGGTAGCATCTCAGAAACCACTAATTTCATGGGATGTTCTAGAGCTGCCATAGTGAAGGTGTACTGAGAATCTACATCTTGTACATAGAGTGCTTCCCAATGGCATAACAGTGGTGTCCCACAGGCCACTGATGCCAGAGGGTACAACAACAATTTTCTGTACAAGACAGTACAGAAAATGCAAAAAGAAAGTGATTTTTGTGTTTCTCTTACATAGAATTTGACTTATATAATTTCAGACAGTATGAACAGAACAAATTTAATGTTTTGTCTAGTGAAATTCATTTCATTTGTTACTATACATCCATTACATACATTTCAGGCCTGCAGCACATTCCAATAAATTTGTGATGGGTGCAATTTGGGGATAGCAATGATGAACAAAACAAAATAATATGATTTCAAACAGGTGATGTCAACAAGCTATTGTAATCATAATTTTGTACATACACAGTGTTCACTGCTACAGAGTAGCACAGATGGGCAAAGGATCTCCAGTTGGTCAAAAAATGTGTGAGAACTTTAAATCTTTAAAAATAAATGTGCCTCAAAGAAAGATTAGAAGGGATTTGCATTTCCCTCACAGTACATAATATTAAACAATTCAAGAAATCTGGTGGAATTTCAGAGTGTAAATGGCAAGGCCACGAACCTAAGCTGAGCACAAATTATCTCTGATCCCTCAGATAGCACTGCATCAAGAACCGTCATTGATCAAGAGCTGCCTGGTGTATTTTATGTGTTATGAGAAGGAAAAGCAAAACTGATTTTTCTTTTTACTTTCCAACTTTTACTGATTTTCTTATTGCAGTTGTGATCTGGGATCAGCTTATGCTTCCATCAGTAACACTGACTAGAAATACAAGACCTGATCCTAGATCAGCATTATTAGTGAGATTCTTGATAAATACAGGTCAAGATTTGATGCCAATTACATGGTAAGCAACCCCATCAAAATCATTTTTGTGGTAATTTACTGTATATAGCAATATAATTTCTGTAAGCAGAACATGTCAGTTGCATATGTGTGATTGACTTCCTTCCTGTTAATCTAATCTGTAATTGTTTCATCTTTCATGAACACTTAGTGATTATCCAATAATAAAACCTAACCATCTCGTTTGGCACAGCTGAATTGTGCTGAATCTTATTGGAGGCATCCGTTTCTCTTCATTAATTGCCAGGATAAACAATATCACTAGTTTTAAAATAATTCCATATTTTAATGCTTAGGCATGGTCAAAATATGATGTTTTTACAGTACGTACATATTTCCATTTACTGCTCTTTGCTGACCTCTAGTGGATGGAAAACGTTAACAACTTACTATAAAGCAGAGTTTAATTTGTATGTACATCATTTCTGAACCACCAGAAACGTTACAATATTTACAGAACATGCAGCAAGATGAAATGCTGACATAATCAATGCAGATAACATGATGCTGTAAAAATACCAATGTAAATACCTCCACTGTACTTGTAGGTTAACAAAGTAGTTAAAAAATGCCTTGATGGACTGAAAGCAATCCAGGGGCCTCGTTTAAAAATACACTTCAATTTCAATCAAAATTCTCTCAAGATAATCTCTTCATTAGTATGTACAGTGGCGCTTGAAAGTTTGTGAACCTTTTAGAATTTTCTACATTTCTGCATAAATAGGAGTTAAAACATCATCAGAGTTTCACACAAGTCCTAAAAGGAGATAAAAAGAGAACCCAGTTAAACAAATGAGACAAAAATATTACTTGGCCATTTGTTTACTGAAGAAAATAATCCAACATGTCATATTTGTGAGTTGCAAAAGTATGTTAACCTCAAGGATTAGCGGGTACTTTGAAGGTGAAATTAGAGTCAGGTGTTTTAAATCAACGGAATGACAATCAGGTGTGAGTGGGCACCCTGTTTTATTTAAAGAACAGGGATCTATTAAAGTCTGCTCTTCACAAACATATTTCTGAAAGTGTATAATGGCACAAACAAAGGAGATTTCTGAGGACCTCAGAAAAAGAGTTGTTGATGCTCATCAGGCTGAAAAAGGTTACAAAACCATCACTAAATAGTTTGGACTCCACCAGTCCACAGTCAGACAGATTGTGTACAAATGGAGGAAATTCAAGACCATTGTTACCCTCCCCAGGAGTGGTCGGCCAACAAAAATCACTCCGTACCATCGAGAGAATGCTGAACAACAATGGTGTGCATGACAGGGTTGCAAAGAGAAAGCAACTGCTCTCCAAAAAGAACACTGCTGTTCATCTGCAGTTTGTGAAAATCTGATATTTTAGGTCGTATTTATGCATAAATTTAGAAAGTTTTAAAGGGTTCACAAACTTTCAAGCACCATTGTAAATCACAAAAAGTTCATGAGCCAGGCACAGTAGCACACCAGTACTGTGAAATTGATATGTTCAGATATTTGGTTTTTTACAAGTTAGTTTCAAATCATTTGACTGGTGACATCCCATGAGTGGTGATATACAGTAGAGTATGACAGCACTGAGACGTTTAACTATACTGTACATGCATTACTCCATTTTACAAGTACAGTGGAACCTCAGTTATCATTTGCCATGGTTATTGTATTATTTTTTGGGGGAAATGTTTGTCCCAGTTATTGTTCATCTGTCCAGTTTTCATCAGCGTGGCCATGTGACTCACTGCTAATTTTGTGGGAAAAAAAACAAAGTGTCCACCCACAGCTTCATCATTCACCCGTGTGATCATTGTTCATTCTTGTAACAATATTATTGTTAAGGATCAATGGTTCACATTTCGGCATGGATCTGCTTGAGTGGGGCACACTGCACACTCTTGAAAAGTGTGGGTTATTTTGAGTGCGCCAGAAAGAGACCTCTCGAGACACATTTCCATATACCAAGAGTCTTCAGTAAAAGTAAGAGTGATGTTAAATGTTCATTTATCTATTTCATTAGTCTTTTGTATTTGCTCAGTTTTAGAGTGCACCCGTTTGGTCCTGTCTACATTTTTGTTTGGAACACCTGTTCTGTGGGTTTTTGGCCACTATATACTTTGCACCCGCTTTCAGGACGTTTTGTTGCACAACGTCGCTTTTGTTTGATGTGCAGCATTTCTAGTACTCTCTTTAGCTTCTGTCTGCTCTGTGCTTGGTTCCAGTCATACGTTTGGATACGGTCCAGTGACAGTTTTGTGTATATAAAACTATAGTTATTCTATATAAAATGTTTTTGGAGTGTCTGGAATGGATTAATTGGATTTACATTATTTCTTATGGGAAATATTGCTTCAGTTATCATTCATTTCCGTTATCATCAGACACTTTAGAACAGATTAATGAAAAAACCGAGGTTCCACTGTATGTTCTATTAATTGTAATGAGACAATATACAAAGTAGCTGGGGTGCAGTAATGTAGCCTTACACAAAGTAACATCTAATGTCCAGAAAAATATTCTCAGTTCAGTCATGGAACTGTGCTGGCGGAGCCAAATAAATGATTAAAATAAACAGAATGAATCCACTGTTGTCACTTTTTACTGTTGAATAATGAATACCTGTGATTATCCATGAGTGAATCACAGTCATGCTGATTATTCAGTGTAACAGCACTCTGCTGCAACGGTTTGTAAATCTTAACTTAAATGTGACACTTAAAATTTCACATTCATTTAATTTTAAGAAATTTGTCTTCTAAACGAAGTCCCAGGTTTGTAGATTCAAAGTATGAGGAAAGAGTAAATGCTGGTTTGGTCATTTCTTGTGATGAAATAAAATAGGAAGTAAGACCACTGAGAAAGCTTGTCCATATTTCTACAGTACAGTCTACAAGTACTTAGGAATTCATACTTAGCTATTCTATTTAATGTATTTAAAATGTTAAGTCTTCTCAGAGCAATAAAACCTGAAAACATAATACAACGTTTATTACTGCAGAAAAGGAATCAACACAGTTATCACAATCACAGTTAAAAGATAATCTATATCATTTCATCTAACTGCAGTTATTTTCCACAATTAAAAAATTACATAAACAAATTGTCACAATTTTTAAATTTATTTACTGTATGCCTAAAGAAGACTTTTCTCCTTAATGCTGAAAACAGAACATGACTAAGAAGAAATGAGGCCTAGTAATTTGAAGTTTGCTAAAAAAGTCATAAAATATCTGAATTCTGGGACCAGGTTTTGTGAGCTGATGAGGTGAATTTTGCAGAAAGTGTGTAAATAAAATCTATACCTCAGTTGTGGTACCTGTGACCTGGGCATGCATGACTGGTACTGGAAGTGAACTATCTAGACTTTGTTAGTGATTTGACACCAAAAAGTTCCATATATGAAGAATTAATAAAACAACATGACCCATAACACTTTGGCATTGAATAAAAATGTGGCGTTCAGACTGTAAGCACTAGAAACATCACATTGATGCATCAGATCAGAACATAAACTTTACAAGGCCCTGACATTCAAGGGTAATAATATTTTGATTTTGTTGCTGGCAGTCAATGGCATTATTTGCTGTTAGGATACAGTGTAAGCTTTTTGGAAAGCAAAGGGAGATCAAATTTCAATTTAACTACAATACAATGCATCTGTTGTCTTAAAGAAAAAGCTCAAACATTTGGATTGGTTTAACTAAAAATCAAATTGACATGACTTTCCATTTATCATAGATGCAGCCAAGACATGTCTGGTTTCCAAATTTTGGATTATCTGCTAGGCTAACATTGCTATGAAACATTAGAAAATCAATAATCATCTATTGCAACAAATATATGCTAAATCCTTTACATATTTGCTTCAAAATATGTTAACCCTCTGGAGTTAGTGCTCCTGCCGGAGGCATATTAATGGAATTCCACAAAAACACCTTTTGCGAGATTTTATCCTAGAAACAAAACAAAAAACATACCATGGAAACCTTAAAGGGTCTAGTTTTCAAATATATATTGCTTGAATTGAAATATATTTTTCGATATTTGTGAGAGGAGCTTAAATAAACAGACACGTTTTTCAGTCAGACAGCTGCATATTTTTCCCCGCCAAATGACACGATCTGTCATTCATATGCAGTGCTGCGAATAACGGCGTTAAAAATAACGGCGTTACGTAACGACGTCATTTTGTCAGTAACGGGATAAAATAATTAATTACTTTTCCTGTCGTTATAACGCCGTTGACGTTACTGGTCGTTAAAAGCGTTGCGTTACTATATATTGATATACTAACGGTAATCCGAGCGGACCTCTGCACAGGCTAGTGAGGAGCAACAGGTGTTACACCGAGAACTGTGACCTATCGAGATCTGTGACTTGATAGAAGAAGTCACAGATCTCGATAGGTCACAGTTCTCGGTGTAACACCTGTTTAACTTAAGTCAGTAAGCGATTGGCTAAGGCAGTGTTATGGTAGCCAATCAGAGCCAGTGTTTTTACACGTGTGCCGAAGCACACCAGTGACGAACGACACAAACGGAGTACAGGCAGAAATGGCGAATCAGCAGCAAGCCGAAGAAAAGTTAGCATTTTCAAGGTGGCGATATAAACATTATTTTAGATTCATTGAGGTTAAAGGCAAAAACGTGCATGTAATGTATACATTATGTCCTCGGGCGAAGACTTTGTCGACATCCACTGTCAGCAACTCTAATTTAATAAAGCATCTCACAACGACCCGCGCAGCTACAAAGTTAGTGGCTAGAAACACCGACACCACAGATGATAGTAAGCCGTCCACGAGCAAAGGACTCGGAGCAAAGTCCGCCAAGCAGCAAAGGCTTGATTTTTGAAGAATAAGACTATAGAGGTTTTGTTGTTAAGTTTACTTCTGTTGTGAACAAACCAGTTGTCTCAGGTTGAGAGAATTTAATTTGATAGATGTAAATGCACTTTATATAGTGTAACTGTTTACTTTTGCTTTTTTTTTTTTTTTTTTTAAACAAAGATTTGGTATTTTAAAGGATGTTATCCTGCACTGGTCTGTTTATGTGCAATAAATATCAAAAGTTATGTACAAACACCTTTCTGATCTACTCATTTCAACTGACTGAAAACTGCTTTTTCAAAAAATCCTTATTCTTTGACATATAACTTTTTTTAACTGTAATTCAAATTTCCCTGGTAACGAGTTACTTTTATTATAGAGTAATTCAGTTCCTAACTAAGTTACTTTTTTGAACAAGTAGTGAGTAACTATAACTAATTACTTTTTTAAAGTAATGTTTCCAACACTGTTCATATGATAGTGACATGGTAAATCTGGACATTCCATTGGTGAATTACCAGCTGTGGAATGTGTAGAATGTGCAAAGATGCCCCATCAAACAAAAGAGCTCTCACCTGAACAAAGTTTTTGTCTGATTTGAGACGACATAATTGAGACAACATTATTATCCACCTAACATTTGCCTTTGAGGCATTATTTCTCCTTTCAGCTCAGACACACTGATGCACAGGGGCATGATGTAAAATGTCACTACAGAGGTACCAAGTGCATTTGTTAGCCCAGTAACAGGCAAGACTTACTTACTGATAGTTAGATGTTTTTTGTTAATGAACCATAAACCAGAAAGAGATGACAATATCATGCAAGATTCAAAGTTAACCTAGCAGCTACATTTCAAAACTAAATAAAGAAACAAGTATTCCAAATGTGTTTTGGTAAATGGGCTGCATCTGGGTAATTGGAAATCATGTATATTTCTTTTTTTTGAACCTCTCCTACAAATGGTTCTTGGCTTAGATGCACATTTCCTGACTCAGACATAAGACTGGTTCCTGGCTTAGATATAAAGTTTAATTGGTTTAAGCCATGAACGTTTTTTTAAGGAACCAAGGGTGTTTTTGTGGCAATATAACAACAAATTTATTTTGGCTCCTTTTGACATTTTCAATTAATTTTCACTTTTTTAAGATGAGGTAAATACTCTGTAATATCGGTCGTTGATTCATTGCCTTAATACTTAAAGACTACACTGAATATACATAACAGCTTCTGGTTATATAATGACTGATCTAGAATCCTCATAATATACATGAAGCTTGTTTCCACCACCAATTCCATGTCAAAAAGCCCCAACTAGAATATGAATATTAATGGAAAATGATACTTTTTGAAGCTCTATTTTTTTACATAGTAGTTAGCACAAATTTTGTTAAATATAGCTACATACTTTAGACATCTAAAGAAAATGTCATAGCAGTATACAGTAAAACATCTGTTTAAAGCTGTTAAATTAACTCCCAATTAAATTGCTGATAAAATTATCAGCCCTTAATGCTCAAGTTAATATATTATTTAAAAAATAAATTAGCTTACAACTCTGGACAGCATGAAAAAAGACATTATTTTAAAAAATACAGAAGTGTGAATAAAATCCAAATTCTGATGCATGTCCCTTCACTTCTCACTAGGTGACGTGTTCAGAGTCTTATCTTGCTTGAAACAATGTCATCATACACACTCTGACACAAGGGGACGTAGGTCTTCTTATAGCTGTCGAGGAAGTAGAGTGGGTCTTGGACAGCCTGAGGGCAGAAGCCATCCTCCACTAGCTTTTTCTTCTGCTGCTTAAAGGTCTCGGTCAAATCCAAAGATGTCTGTGAGGAAGAAGGAATAGCAAAGTTCAGAAGCAGATGTTTTCTCTTCAGGCATAACCCTGAAAGGGTAAATTAGACAGACTGAAAGATAAATTAGACTGGGGAAAGGGGGGGGGACCTTAACATTTGTGGGGAATAAGTTCAAGGCATAGTTTGTAATAACCGTCCAGGGTACATACCGCACTAGATAATTACAGGCTGTACAAAAGGGAGAAGGCAATGGCTCACCCACTGCTGAGTGGACAGCAATCATCATACAAAGTTCATTTACAGAACACACGAAGAAGAACAGAATTAGCCAACAGCTTTTCCTGCTATAGATTGGCAAGAGATTAAGTGGCCAGGCTTAGCAGAAATTGGGAGTGCAGAACTGCTCCAAATATACAATGGACCAATTTATTATTTTACCTTTGGTTACAATCTGTGCTACAACTTTAGGTTGTAAATAATGAGTCATGTTAATGCATACAGGGTGCATTTAAATGTCCCAGCCTAATTACACATCACACATTTTTTCTTTTTAAATATTCAGTTATAGGCTTGGGCCAATAGGCGATGCCATAGTCCACTCAATGACGGACAGACATCACAATGTTGAGCCAGCATTTTGATAACACCTGCCCTCCCCCCTCCCCCTCCCCCTCCCCCAAGATGTTCCTGTCACATTCAATTTTATACTCGTTTTTGGGAGTTAAACTAATTCCTCTGCAAAAATATCCAGCTGGCTACACACTCACATGTTTATTGTAGACTTTATTAAACATGTATGTTAGTAAAGAGTGCTTTTCTCCATTTTCCATTGATCTTCCATTTGACGATGTGGTACTGTCTGTAGTTGTAATTTAAATGTAAATACAGATCTTATATTAATAAACTATTTGATGGTCAGCATGAAACTGTCCTATGTTAAAGTCATTTATTTATATTTTAATATTCTCTGTAGTAATTGATGTCACAGACATTTAGTAATGTAGAAATATTAAATCACTGGAATTTTTGAGGGGATCTGGAGGAGTAAGCAAGCCCCTGGAAACATATCCGCTGGTTACACACTACACACTTTTAAACCTCTTTTCAATTTATTTGTCAGTAAAATGTGCTTTTTAGCAAAGATGTAATAACATAGCTTGCTAACCAGCATCTCATCTGTTATATTACTCTATAAAATGTAGAAAAATAATATTAAGCTCAAGTTTTAAACTAATAATTAATCATATATCCAAAACTATAGAAAATACACAATTGAAATATGGTAAAAGTTTTGACAACATTTGTTTGTTTATTTAAAGAGAAGCCAGCATGATCTAAAGGCTTTCTGCATGTAGTACCTTTTTGAGTAACCTTCTTCTCTTTATTAAGAAAAGACCTAGTGAGTAAGATAAGACAATCCTTTATTAATCCCACAACGGGGAAATTTACAAGACGGCAGCCAAACTCAGCAGCACCAGGTCATGAGGAGGAAGGGTAGGGTAGGAGGAGAAAAACTGTGAGATATGACACGTAACGTAACATGAAACGTAAAAAACTCCTCATGCATGAGCACAGCAGACAATAAGAGTCAGTGGTATAGCCTTGGATGGTGTGGAAATCATGGGAACAGGGAGGCTGAAGATAGTCCAGCCTGGCAGAGAGGGAGGGGGAGATAATCTCTAGAGCAACCACATCTCGGGGGTGTTTACGGTACCACAGCAAGGTCAGCTGCGATAAGATGGGAGCCGAATGAAAATCAGACAATTTGACTCTAAGAATTTAGTGCGATCACTCTACTTCAGTCAGTTTAGTCTCCAATAATTCCATTTTCCTTTATAGCAGAACCACAATCCTCACCAGATAGTATCCAAACTCGTGTTCATCACAGTCAATGTCAGTACTGCCCCCTCTCAAATCAAATCAAAAGTTGGGCGCATCATAGGGCACAGACAAGCAAACCCAACTCATTAATTTCTCAGTGAACGAAGATCTTGCCTTAAGCCAATCAGCAGAATCCCGTACCTTTGTTCCGAAATAGCAAAAATAGTAGGGGAGTAGGGGATGTTATTGTCCATTCTAATACTTCCTTGTAGACATTCCTCTGTTGTGCCTTATGTTCAATTATTTCTATTTAATTTTATTTTTATTTAAGGAATTACTGTATTAATAACAGATAATGTTATTTATGTTGCAGCTTAGACTAGACTAATAGACTGTACCAGAAATGTGCTAGTGTGTTTCAAGATGTACTCCACACAGTCTGAGTTTTGGTTAATAAATAAATATAATTAATTAATTAATTCATTCATTAATAAATAATAATAATAATAATAATAATAATAATAAAAAACATACCAATTATAAACATGCAGAATAATGTTCCATAAAGAAATTCTCATTATAAATTAATGATCAGTGCACCCATACAATTAAGTATAAAACATTTCCAACCTGCACTCTTAAAAACCAAGGCCAGGAGTATGCAGGAAGATTCTGTACCAGATGGTTGTAAAGGCTTTCTCCATCCAGGTCATGATCTTCTTTTAAAACTACAGCTGCCATCCCAACTCTACCTTCATATCCTGTGAATCAAAATTATAATTCATCTGAATCAGCACAAGAATACTGTCCTGTTGATTACACTGACACAAAATGGAAATTTGTTTTTGTTGACAGCAAATGAAACATTGTGCACTATATAGAAGTTGATATGTGGTCTTTAAAAATGCATTACAATAAAAAGCTGTAAAAAAAGGAAAGCTAAAGTGCAGTTATTTGATACATAATAAATTCTCATACTATGACATTCATCTATAACTTTTCCAGTCTAATGTATTTGGTATTTTGATGCGAGACTGCATGAAAATACACAACTCAGTAAAATGAATGCACCTGCACAAACACACTGCTGTTGATAGAGGAATCATTAAACTGTAGCTTGGCTCAGCTTCAGAGAAACCAAATGATCTTATAATGATAAGGACAAAGTACTTCATTCACCTGGCACTGTGACACCATAGACATTCGCTTCCTGCAGGAAATGCAAACAGCCTAACACTTCCGACACTTCTGTAGTGGCCACATTCTCTCCTTTCCATCTGTCAAACACAAAGGAATAAGGACTTGTATCTTACATTTGTGGGAAATATATATATGCAAGTATATGATTTACAATCAATATTCTAGTACATCTTCAAACATTTTCTGGCCCTTTTTGACAGAAACGATGGGGCTAATTTAGGTAAATTTGAAATCTAGTGTTTTTTGGCCTCACTGCTACAGTTCTGTACTGCAGAAGCAAAATTTGGGCTCCATGTAAGTCTTGGCTGATTGACTACATCTAAAGTAACTGCGAAAATATGCAAATATGATTTCTAGGGAAACAATTCCATTAAAACTAAGTAAGCCTAAGCCTGGATCTGCTAACCTACCATTTCAATTGACCTTTTCACTTTGTAAAGTTGTACATTCCTGGTCATATTACATACAATATCACATGATTTTAAAAACAAAATTATTGTGCTTTTTCAATCTTCTATCAAAGTGTAATGACCTCTGCCTAGCTCTACAATGCCTTCAGATTTTTTTAGAAAGGATTTTAAGTAACTTTCCTGGTCCAATGGGAATGGCTTTTGTATAATCACAACGTGCATTTGGTACATGCAGGTAAGGAAGAAAGGAAATGTGCTAAAACAAACAAATCCTAAAATATCCATACAAAGAAGGAAAACTATAAAAAAAAACATACATAAAGCAATAGAAAAACTGAAGGAAAAAAAAAACAAACAAATACTTTCTCTTTAGAAGCCCACTGGCCTACATTCAATAATTCTGTCTCAGAGTTAATAAATTACCATGTTTTGTCAAACGTTGCTGTATCCTCAACCTGCCAAACTTGAAAAAGACAAACGGTTCCTTTGTGACCCCTGCTTTCTGGTATCTTCAATCAAGGCCCCAAGCTTTTGACCTGATGGCATGCTTGTTAAATGTGCCTATTGTTCTCCAATCCTCTAGTCATGGTGGCTATTTCCCCATTAACATCCCAGAGACCTTTCAACCAGCCATGGGGGTGGTTCTCTTTTAGCCTCTTTTACCCTACTCTAAAGTACATTACTCTCTATTGACAGGCCATCCGAGGGATGGGCTTTGGCAGGGGATCCTTGCGTCACTGCTGCCATTTTCATGAATGGAGGCGGCCTAGTTCTTGGCCTGGCTCTTCAGAAGCTGTGCCAGGTTCTATTAGTCTCGGCCAGGGTTTCCACCAGAGCCGAAGGGTTGGGAGGCTTTCTGTACTGAGCATTCTCATCAGGGTGAGCTCATCTACATGAGGTCTAGAATTAGGGATAGTCAGCAGAAGGGCCAATGAATACAGAAGGGTGTTTCAATGGTTAAAGGCACTGCAAACGCAGGGTGGTTTTGATGAATGGCATCACATTAATCTTAACTTTCAATGGCTCCTTCTGACTTGCTGTGGAATTGAAAGGACATGGATTCATGACTTTGAAGACAAGATCACAATGAACACATGAAAAGGCCTAATCATCGGTCTAGACTTCTGTCATGTTAAGAAGCCAGAGTTAGAGAAACAGTTGTCAAAAAGAATGCAAAAGCTAAAGTAGTAATAGAAATAAAGAACAGTCAACTTTTTGGCAATACCTGAATGTGTCTCCAATCCTGTCTTTGAAATAGACAAAGTCTCTGTGGTCCTGGAGCATCAGGTCTCCAGTGTTGAAATATATATCACCCTCCTTAAAGACATCTCTCAGCAACTTCTTTTCAGACATGGTCTTATTCCCCGCATAACCAAGAAAAGGATTGGTGAAAGACACTGGGGCCACCAGCAAGCCTATTTCACCTGAAAAATCAGAATCTGGTGTTCAAGCTACAGAAGATGACTTCTCTACAGGAAAATTAAAAAGATCAAAGAAAGGTTTAAATGACTTATTAACAAAAAGATATTACCTTTGTTCACTGTCACACAGCGTCCTGTATCTGTTCGGGCAGGCTCATAAGTGTCTAGATCGCATTTCAAAAGTTCAAAAGGTAGACTACGCTGCAATATAGCAAACAAAAACAAAATTGACACATTTTGCGATTAGTAGACAGAGATTAGTAGATTGCTCCAAATATTAATTTTTTTCAAATCATGATTTTTTTTTTCAGTATGTGCACATTGTTATTAAGATTTAAACATCTTGACTTCACCTTAAATTTGGTGAAGTAAATTTGATCACCCTCAAAATTTGGAAAACTCAATTAACCTTGTTGAAATAGTTGACTCGCCCAATGGGTCCAATTTCAGCAGTGTAGTTAAGAAAGCCAACGCTAGCCTCTGTTAAACCATATCCCTCACGTATCTGGATTTTCCCAAAGCGTCTCGAAAACTCCTTCCAGACATCTGGTCTAAGACCACTCCCTGCAGCAATGCGCACTTTATGTGCAGTCTCCTCTGTTGTCTGGAAAAAATATTGACAAAAAGAAGTAACAAATAAGTAGTAACTATGTACTCGTTAACACAATTACAAATTTTATACAGATTTCAGAATTCATGCAATTCCTCCATGTCCTTAAAAGTACTGGCCGTATGATTTAATAAACTTGAAAAGTTTCAGTGAATAATAAAACTAGAATCTTACATAAAAGCAAAAATAAAAAGAACATTTTACTACCTTGGGTTGATGGACTAAATACCGACACAGCTCTCCAATATACTGGAACACGGTGACATTGTTCTTGATGCAGTCCTTCCAGAACTGGCTTGCAGAAAACTTCTTCTTCAGCACACACGTAGCTCCTATGATCAAATACTCAGGCTGAAGTTTTGTAAGATACACATTTAGGACTTCAATGCTGTTGAATTAATGATCACTAGATCAGATTTTGGTTATACAGCTTACTTAGTAACAGTCTGACTTCAGTTTGATTTAACTATGTTTATAGAGTTTAACTCTATAAAGCTGGGTAACCAATACTAACTTTTTTAAACAAAACCAATTCTCAGGAGATGTTTTAGACTAGGTATTAAAGGGAAGCAACAGTTCTATCATTTGTAATATCAGTGACCTACTCATCTCAGATCTTGATTAATTTAAGGTTTTTTCCACTCTTTCTGCTTAACCAATACTGGATTATAAAAGTCTGAAATGAACAAAACCTAAACTTAATCTGTACCTTTAAAATCACTCCTTGAAGTTAGATGAATGATTTTACCCGTTTTGAAAAATCAAAAACTACATGGTACAGGGTGTGAGACCACAGACTTTGACTACCTTATTTTATGCTTATTCCATTTCCTAATCCTTGCCATGCAGCTAAAGACTTCCAGGAATTGTGCATGTTTGTAAACCCGTTTGTTACCACACAATTTCCTGAGGATAACACAGTAAGGGAAATCCTGCAAGTTTTAGAAACAGAGAACCGCAAAAACGACATTAGGTACTCAACTATTTATTTGCTTAGAATGGGTGCAAGTCCAAAACAAATAAACCCCAATTATTGACTTTTAAATTAGTAACAGATAAAAGTAAGAACACAAAAGCAGCAAACACCATGAATGCATCAGGAAAGTATGTATTTCATATTTTGTGCCGTGTAAAAAGACCTGATGTAAGATAAGAAATTAATTTATTTTGAGCATTCACACCTAGATCAATGCATCCACCGATGCCCAGGAGAGAGGCTGCCATATGGTAAAGCGGTAGAGTGAGATAGATGGTATCATTTTCGTTGGCTCCACACAGGCGCAAGAAGGTCATACTCATCACTGCTTTGATGTGACTGACTCGAGCAGCTTTTGGAAGTCCTGCAAGAAATGGTGCAGGCAATGAATAAAGTTTATATATACACTGAGAACCTTATTTCACCAACCACTCTTAAGAAAATGTTTCTACTCAATACCCACAGAACCATGGCAAAGATTGACATTCACTAATGTTTTCTTATTTGGGATTTTTTCTTGGGTAAGGGCAGAATCTATACTCGAGAGCACACTTCCACACCTGAGTGTTGTCTTGTTTGTGGAAAAACAAATGACAAATGGTAAATGAGTTTTCTTCTATTCTACAGTTGTATAATATTACAAATGCTTAAGAACAAATGTGAGATGTTCATATTTTATGCTTCAAGAAAACATCTGAAACAACACACTAAAAATCTGACACAGATGTGATTCAAGTGCACTGCATATTTTATGGTCATGGCAACTGAAGAATTTTGTCTTAACATGCTATATTCTCTAATTACACAACATCAGACAGTTCAGTAATGCAGTTGAGTGTCAAGAGATAAAAGAAAACTATGTTCTGTGGATAAAAAAAACATCTTAATGTTTTGCAGATTACATGTTTTATTGATTTTCAAAGAATTACTTATTACTTATTAATGCATTGAAAAAAGCAAAACATTAAAGGTGACATACTTTGTATTAAATACATCGTCTCCCGTGCCACCCCCACTCAATGTGTTAAACTTAAACTATTTAAATGTGCAAAAATACAAATAATTCTCAGTGGGAATATTCCTTCTACTAGACCTCATACAGTTATCTGCTGACCGCTCTGCATCATTCGGAAATGGCTGTAATGCAATGTGAATTTTATAAAAAATTACACTGTTTATATTAAAAGTGTTAAGATCATTGATCATTGCCACAGTCAGCTGTTAATTGGACCCAAAACACTCCATACTGGTGCATCTCTAGTAATTTGTTTGCCTATGTAAAGCACTTCTATGTCTTTCTAACTTTAAAAGCAAAACCATCAGCATTTCAAGAACTGTGTAAATTATAATAAATTTAATTAGAAAATGAAGCCTTTAAAATATCATTTGTCTTGGTTCATTTGTCCACCTAATTTAGAAGTAAAATAAAATCAAACCCAGACAAAAACAGTACGCATTTAAATCAAGGCCAACATAATTATGAAACCAGTAAGCAGTACAGCATCTGCCAAGCTCACACTGGGAAGTTCTGGAGTTCTATCTTTTTTTGGATTAGGGTGGAGCTGCACTGTGTAAGACCTTCTCCACTCTGGGAAAATGTTTTCATACATAAAATTCCACTACCCAAACCACATTCTCCACCCACCAACAAAAGAAAAACAGTTGGGAAGTACCTGTGGTGCCTGAAGTAAAGATGAACAGGAAGTTGGATGCGAGGTTTGGCGGGGGCTGTTCTATTTGTGGCCTCTCCTCTGAGGCCAGCTCCACTTTGTCCAGTAATGTGTTGACATTCTGATATGAGGAGCTTTCAGCCATCACCCACACATCAATTGCATTGTCTGAAAGGGTTGGGAGGACGTCATCTAGACCCTTGATTAAATCTGGAAAGGGAGAGAGGTTTCCCAACAAAATCACCATGTTGATTTTAGCGCCATTCAGTTCTATTTAACCCATTCATTTCCAACAACTAAATCTGTTTTGTGGAAAATGACACAGACCTTGCTCTGATTGTTCTGAAGCTTTGAAATGTTTCATGAATTAGACCTCAGTTTAATGAATTAGACCTCAGGTGAACATCTAGCAGCAGCTATGTAAAATTTAATATAATGTAACATGTACTTGTAACTTTAAATGGCCTTTATACATTCATTTGCAACCATATTTACTTATTCTATTTTTTAAGTATGCTGGTACTTGACTCAAGAATCACTATATTTAATAGACATACAGTAGATATGAATGAATTAATGTTAAACTGTGTGAACATCACCCAAAATATCTATGTATACATTATAAAAGAATGACAAGGTAAAAGTATTTACACAAGCGTTACTCCTGCATGTTGGTTTGTGGTCTGCAGTATGTGTGACCACTTTAACCTTATTCATGTAGTATGCTAGTGATCATCCCAGAGAGACTTCATCAATGATGGGCTTACTTTTTCTGCAAGACACAGATCTGTGTGTAGGCTTCAAGCCAAGAGGTTTTAAAAAGAGAGCCAGTAGTGGTGATCAAGTCACTGCCATAAGGTGAATGCACTCTATTATTTTCCTGTTAAAGTTGCCTTAACTGTGTATAGGAAAACACACATCACTAATTTATTCAATTCAGACCACTGAAATGCAAAATCTGTGACTTTAAATAAATCAGTAATGCACTTCAATAAAACAATTTTTTTCTGATCCGAGATCAGTTTCTTCCATTTACAGATAATTAAATAAGACTAAATAGGCTGATGAGACGTGATCTTAAAGTAGTATTCATTCTCAAAAATGCTGAACAAATAGCCTGAAGGTTAGAGATGTAGAAATTTGTCAGACATTGATTAAACCTAGTCTTACTTATTTGTAATGTCAGTATAGACAGTGATTCATTTATCTATTGCATTTTTGTCTTTCATGGAAACAGAGAAAAAGCTTAAGCTTAGTCAGAGCTACTATAAAGTTTCAGCACATGTTTTAAACTGGACTTTTTTTATGCTTTTTCAGTTTTGTAAAAAATTATGACATGCTATAAATGAGATTCGATGTTTGATCAAAAGATCACTAGTTTTTCTTCCACATTTTTGTTCTGAAGTAAAATTACTTTTTTTCTGAGCAAAAAAGCAAACTGTATCATATAATTACATTTTCATTTTAAACACATATCAAAGCTAAATTTGAACTCAATCTTGAATTTGGAATCAAAAACCTAAATTGAAAGTGTAACCCTACATTTTAACCCTCATGGTGGTGCTTTAAAGTAATACTCCATTTTTGACTAACACACACACACACAACGCTTGAGGACAAATGCTCTTTCTAAGAGATAATTTAAATCTATAGTAGTGGATGTTAATTTGCGCAAAACAACTTTTTTGTTCTTTTTTAAAACCTCTTTTCCTGGACACATAAAATAGTTTTACGTCTAGGTTATGTGCCTCTAGAAAATAAAAATGAGCTGGTTAAATATTTGGTCTATATTTTTACACATCATTTTTAGGTAACTACTGTTCCAAATTGTTGCTTCAAAGAAACCCCCCAATATACACTAAAAACACATTTAGGTTTTAGTGGACCAGTTACTTCATAATGAATCTATGAAATAGAGAGCCTCTTAAGTGACATCTCAGGTAAATTAAAATAAAGTGTGGCTACGACTTAGTAAGGTGTGAGAACAAGATAGTTAAGGCATGGCCACAACTTAGTAAGGCATGGGAACAAGATAGTTAAGGAGTGGGAGTCACTTAGTAAGGCACCAGAACGAGACAGTTGACGTGTGGCCACAACTTAGTAAGGCATGGCAATGAGATAGTTAAGGTGTGGCCATGACTTAGTAAGGCATGGGAAAAAGATAGTTAAGGAGTGGGAATGCCTTAGTAAGGTGTCAGAATGAGACAGTTGAGGTGTGACCACAACTTAGTAAGGCATTGGAATAAGATATTTAAGGAGTGGCCACAACTTAGCAAAGCGTTTTGAACAAGAGAGTTGAGGCATGGCCACAACTTAGTAAGGTTGGGGGGGGGGGGCGTGACGCATTAATAAGTGATGACCACGCATTCTTTTTATTGACACAGGATGTCACATTAGGGGCTCTGTGGTTAAGTCTAGATTTTGTGTAAACTTAAAACTGGTCTGGAAAACGAGGCTGAAGTTGGTTACTTATTCACAGTTCTTTATTCATCTGGTTCCTTATTCACAGTTGCTTACTCGCCGATTGAAGTTGGTTCCTTATTTATGGCAAGACTGATGCTAAATTAAAGGGGATATTCATGTCGTGCGTTTGCTGCGCATGTCTTTTTTTTTTTACATACATAGAAAAACGAATGATGTTACCATCAGTTTTTTTTCGATGTAACGTTGTGGATATGAAAAAGATAATCAAATAAAATATTTTATTAACAAAATTTTATTCTGTTAATTCATTATATTTATTTATTAAAAGTTTTTAAGTCTACATTTCAACTGTCAGGATATTTTTTTACTCTGGCTCCTGTACCTCAAAATTAAGAGATTGCATAACCAATACACACAAAAGAATCAGAGGAAGAAACAGCCAATAAGTTTTTTTAAATTTAAAATCACAATCACTGGGCCATTTGTTTTGTTCTTAAATGAATTGTTTTGTTCAATAAGTGTTCTCTGCATATGAAAATATCCTGTTGATTGAGGAGGATACTGACACAACTCTCAACATGAAACCTTTAGATAAAATACTGCATACAAGTAAATAAAAATAAATGTGATATATTACAGGTATACTGAGGACATTATTAATGTTGGACTAGAAATATGAAAACCCCATCATGTACAAGTCCCTCTGTCAAAGGAAAGCCTGGTTTTGAGTTGACCCAAGATCATTT
>BRDA01088218.1:0-15129 GCA_036984385.1 Crenuchus spilurus
GTACAACTCTAGTATTATTTTTTCGCATCTGTACTTTCCCACTATTGTAAGTCGCTTTGGATAAAAGCGTCCGCTAAATGTAATGGAATGTAATGTAATGTAAAAGTTATTGACATATTAACATTAGGAACTAAAGAGTGAGTAGTTATAAATGTAAGCAGCCACCCATGGTACTGAAACCTGTATGCCTTAGCAGATGTTTAATTCTCACAGTTTGTCACTGAGGCAGAGGTCAGGGGTTCATCCTACAGCAAGATAATGACCCAAAACTAGAACTACCTCAGGAAAAAGAACAAGATGGTCAGCTTGAAAACATGGAGTGGAGCACAGTCTCCAGAAAAAAAAGTGAAAAGCAAAGCAAACCTACAAGTGCCAACATTTGTGACCTTCTGCAGCAGATTTGTGAAGAACTGTCTGAAGAATATTTGATGTCTATTGTAGAAAGAATGACACGAGTGTGTTCAGCTGTTATATCTGACAAAGGTGCTGCTTTGTGTTCAAAGTTTAGAGACATTTTGTCTATAAACTGATTCCATTATGTCTTATTTAACTCCTATGTTTTCATTTCAAAGAGCAATGAGACACCAAACTCAATCATTTTCAATACAAAACTAAAGCGTTTGACCGGTAGTGTATTTTGTACACTATAATTTGATCAGTTGAAAGTTCATTTGATTTAATCTGGGTGTAGTTCATGTTTTATATGATTAAGTCCACAATTGTTATTACAATAAAACAAAGGGGTAAAAGAGAAGGAGAGAGAGAGTCATTCTCTCAGCCTCTCCCATCCTATAAGGGTGAGGGGACACAGGGGAAACAGGCATTAATTAGGCAGCCTGACCCACTTTGTGGTTCCACTTCCCACTAAGGAATGTCTTACATACTGGATACACAGCCAGTGCCACAGCCAATCCCCAGTACTCTCCACATTCACTACTGTAGCATCCTGACACAGATACAGCTCTACTCTTTAAGGGAACTGTGTTGGTTAAATCTAAAGATATAGAGAGGTTTTGTTCAAACCTGTGATAGTCCTTGATAGTGCTAGCCCACACTAGCTGGACAGATGAAGGATAATAGAATGGATGGCCTCAGGAACAGAGTCCAACCCCTGAGGTAACCCACTTCTTTGAGCTTCAGATTATTCTGGTCTGAATACTGTGTGACAAATTCGCTGTAGGTTGCCTGTGCAGGTACATCAGTGGATGAGATTCAGAAATGCAGGGTAACAGAACTGATTTAATGGGCTGTTTCTCAATGTATAGAGATTACAACAGTCCAGCACAGTTTGGTGAATAAACACACTTACTAAAGCAAATCTGGTTGCTGGACTTTTGAAAACTGATCAAAAACGTTCAACCTTATGCTACCATACCACTTCGATTTTGTCAAATGGCCTTATTTTCGATTGGGCTATTACTGAAACAGTATTGAAACTGAAATAATATGTAGGGTGTGTTCAGCTAAGTAAAGCAAGAGCATAAATTCATAATTTTATTCTTTAAAATGAGATTTTTCTCATTTAAAAAATATGAGATTAAATCTGAATTTATAAAAATGATTCTTATTGTTCTAAACAGCTAACTGTTCAGTCATGGGTAAATGAAAGGTCAATTTTACTTTGCTTGGTGCTTTCCAATCTGCACAGTTACATAGCTAACACAATGCAGCCTGTTACCTTTTAACAGTTTAACATGTCAGTGTTATGTAGTAACTCTAAACCAAGGGTGGGGAACTGAGGGTCAGAGTTCATCAGATGATCTCTGAATAATTTAACCTGGAAATTACCTTCTAACCTGAGTTTGGCAAGAAAAATCATCAAACTGAGAAGGAATTTGGTTTTCCCCTCCCCTGACATAATTATTCTTATGAGTAAATTTTAGCCAATTGCCACAACTGGCAGTGAAATGCTCTGATGACTCCTCATTCACATGAAGAAAAGAAGGAGAGGTATTCAAAACATGCAGATGATGTACAAATATACAAATACACATATACACATGTATGTGGGTGGTTAAATTTTAAACATGGATGGTGTGTGTGTTGCTGTTGTACGGAGTTCAGTGCAAAGTGTGTGTGTATATATGTGTTTGTTCACGTATTAAAGGATGTTTGTGCTTCTGCTATTGTCCAGAGTCTGGATGGCCTGCGGGAAGAAGCTCTTTCTTATTTTCGCTGTATTTGCCTTCGGGGTGCATAAACTTTTTTGCTGGTCAATTTATATTCATATTTGATTGAACATTCTTAGTCAGGTAGTTTGTTTATATGACTCAGTACGATGTGAGTTAATATGAAGTGTTCTTGAGTTCAGATGACTGTCAATAATTGTCAAATACTTTTTCAAATCAAGTTTGAAGGTGCTGTTAAAAAAGGGAATCCAGAACAGGAGCTGAACACTCCTTTTTACCAGTCATCTCTGCTTACTGACTGACAGGGTCTCTGAAAATGGTGGGTGTCTGTTTGTTACTGAGGTGGATGTGGCACATGCCAACTCCTTAGCCCAGTTTCTTCCCCCCTTACTCTCTCTCTCTCACTCTCTCTCTCTCTCACACACACACACACACTGTGTGTGTGGGCCGTGGACTGCAGGGGCTACAAACCAGCACAGACCTCACTGTTTCCTGCAAAAAGGAGGCAATTAGCACTTTCTACTGTCTGCTGCAGAATTTCCTCTCAAAGCCTTCTAGCACAAGTAACACTCAGAGTGCTTCCTTTCTCCTCTCTCTCATCTTCAACTCATCACATTTTCAGGGGTAAGGGAGGAGAAGTATGGTGGCTGGTTGCTATGACAACCAAGCGAAGAGGACCTGATCTTCTTTGGAATTTCTCAATCTTCTGCTCCATCACTCTTTCCACTCCTTCTTAAATCTGTTTATACTTCTCTTCTGCTTCTCTTCCTTACTTGATTGGCCATTTTCTTTTCATTTCAATTCAGTGAAGATGCACAGTACTTTTCTTCACAACCATCAAGCTGAGCAATGCAGACTTTGTACATCATTAGTAGATATAAAGCCTCTGAAATCTAGAAGACGGCAATATGCAAATGAGTCCTCATAATCATAGACCAAACAACGCATATAACTGTGTGCTGTGACAGCCTCGACCAGTCAGGTGAGTGTTTCTGTGAACGTGATGTGATTGAATAAATGCAATTATTTTAACAACAAAATAAGGAAGAAAACAGCAAACTAATCTGGCCTCTAGTTGTATCGCTAACAGACCTTCCATTTTGCCCTTGCTTACTTGGCACACCATCTCCTCTCACCAGTTCTGCCATGTGGCACAATGGGGCCTCCCTCCTGCCTCACTGATGAAAGCAGACTCCAGGACAGCTAGCTGAACATGTTGCCTCAGATTGGTGGGCAATATCTGTCCAACAAGGGGTAATATCCCACTTCTGATACCAAATGCAACATTTTGGAGGAAGACACACTGTTACCAAAACCTTTTCAAACTGAACTCTTTATTAACAACAAAATAAAGAAAATAGGATCTCAAACTAACATAGCATCTACCTCAGCCACCACACCTAGACTAAATGGCTGATTCCAGCCCCTCGGGGTGGCAAATGGCACCCCCATGTCATTACCCCTTAGATAAATGATTGGCATCAAGTCAAATGCACAGTGCCAGTTGTTAA
The DNA here is from genome assembly GCA_036984385.1 of Crenuchus spilurus. Lineage (NCBI taxonomy): Eukaryota > Metazoa > Chordata > Actinopteri > Characiformes > Crenuchidae > Crenuchus > Crenuchus spilurus. The sequence goes on from BRDA01088218.1 coordinate 3,641, forward strand.
AATGCAGTTTTATTCAGTTATGAGAGTCATCTGGAAGCCATTTATAATAAGATGTACCATTTAAAAGGCCAGTTGCAGTTTTTTTTTCCAGTTTTCGATTCAAGCAAGTTGCAGTAAACATGTAGCGCCTAAACACTCTGCATCTATGGATGCTGTATGTGGACAAATGCTTCAAAGCATTTAAACAAATAACAAAATATACACATTTACTTTGAACTAACATTTGAAATCAAATCAACAGGACTTTTCTCCACTTCAGTGACTGGTAATATTGATACAATAACACCAGAAAAAGGGACAAAAGTGCAAAGTCTGCTTGACAAGCTGATTTTACACTAATGTTCATAATATCCATGAATACAGAGTTGCTGTCTTTAGGGAAACAGTGAGTTTCAGAAAGAAGGGGTAATTAGCCTTCAATGCTGAGTAATGATGATGGCTGCAGGGAGCTGGTGGACTAAAGTGCTACAGTTACTGTATTAACCAGTCAATATCTGTGTCTGGCACACACACACACACACACACACACACACACACACACACAGAGACAGACATACACACTGGGCCTCCAGCCAGCAGCTTAAGCAGTAATGAAGTGGCACACTGGTATGGCATGTACGCACACACACATTGTACATTAGAAATACGTTCACAGCCTCCTCTGGCCTGTCCCAAAGCCACAGCTCAGAATGTTGATGGATGAGCAACCACAGGCCCTCTGTCAACCCATTAGCACTGTAAACTAGCCTAACAAAGACTGTACATGTGACTGGATCACTTCTGATCTCTTTTGGTATGTTTCATTTAAAATATAATATTTAAATATTATTAATATATACAAAAATATTCTATGATTGAAAATAACTTTTGTTTTGGCCAAAAATAACACAAATATCAAATATTGCTTATATACACTGCTCAAAAAAATAAAGGGAACATTTAAACAACAATGCAACTCCAAGTCAACCACACTTCTGTGAAACCAACCTGTCCAGTTAGGAAGCAACACTGATTGTGAATCAATTTCACCTGCTGTTGTGTAAATGGAACAGACAACAGGTAGAAAGGAGAGGCAATTAGCAAGACAACCCCTATACAGGAGTGGTTCTGCAGGTGGTGACCACAGACCTTTTCTCTGTTCTCATCCTTTCTGGCTGATGTTTTGGTCACTTTTGCATTTTGTCAGTTACCTCACCATAGAGGTAGCATGAGGCGATGTCTACAACCCACAGAAGTTGCTCAGGTAGTGCAGCTCATCCAGGATGGCACATCAATGAGAGCTGTGGCAAGAAGGTTTGCTGTGTCTGTCAGCACAGTGTCCAGAGCATGGAGCAGATACCAGGAGACAGGTAGGAGGGCAACAACCCAGCAGTAGGACCACTATCTCCTCCTTTGTGCAAGGAGGAACAGGAGGAGCAGAGCCAGAGCCCTGCAAAATGACCTCCAGCAGGCCACTAATATCCATGTTTCTGCTCAAACTGTCAGAAACAGACTCCATGAGGGTGGTATGAGATTTTGAGTATGATTCCAAATCCAGACCTCCAAGGGGTAATAATTTTGATTTACATTGATCATTTTTATTTTGTTCTCAACACATTCCACTATGTAATAAATAAAGATTTTACACTGGAATATTTTATTCACTGACATCTAGGATGTTATTTTAGTGTTCCCTTTATTTTTTTGAGCAGTGTATATATCTGCTGAATCAACTTTCCAAAATCAGTTCATATCCATTCATAAACCACAAGAGCTCATGTTGACACAAACCCTTTAAGTGGTCTTGAAAAAGTTCCTTTTACGACTTTTTCCTTCACTTTATCTTCATGAAGTTCCTAAGAACTATGTTCCTATGAACATCTCTGATGCAGTCATATGACAGATTCTGAATTTATGTTAATGTGACCTCATTTACAAAATGCTGGTGTGAGATATTCTTATTTATTTGTTTACAATTGGCTCATTTATACTTGTATGTTTGTATGTTGTGAAAACTGATAAAAACCATGCAATGATGTGGAAATCAGTAATGGTGGTCCATTTGCTAATAATTCTCCTTTGAGAAGCAGTGGGTCCAGGATTATTCTTTAAAGCATAATCAATGTATTGTGATGCATTAGTACATTCTTATAAACCTAATGTTCACTGCATATGGTTGCCTGATTACCTGGCTGAATGCCAGCCTAGCCACCTTTTCATCTGTTTGGTGTCACTCTGAACCCTGGAGTCCTGCAGTGTTACACTATTTCCCCTGCTACAACCCACCTGATTGAGCTCATGAATGTCTGGTAATCAGCTTGTGAATGGATGCAGGTGTTGGAGAGAGAAAAACACTTGCTGTGGCTCTCAATGATGAGAGACTGTCTTTGCATCTCACCACTCTTCTCCCTGTAGTACACACAGCTGTGCCATCCCTTCATACACAAAACCACAGCATGCTGTTTCAGATCAGAAGTGAGCAGTGTCGGCCTCTATTAGTGACTTGAGATCAGGGCAGTTATCAGTTTATTAGATAACTTCACTCTATACAGGTACATCACCTACAAGTTAAATAACTAAAAAATAACTTTGAATGCTTACAGTTACTCTGTGTAGTTCGATTGGTGTTACTCTGATTCTAAAATGGTATTTTTATAATGAGAAGACAACTGAGCTCAAGCCCCTAGCGTGCAAAGTAAAACTCTCTATGAGCATGAGGAAAAAACCTTCAGAGGAAAGAAGACTCAAAAGAGAATCCCATCCTCTTATAGCACAACTACAACAGTGGACACTACCTACAACATGGACATCCACAGGACCACCACTGACCAGACACAATCCCAAATCAGCAGTTTTTCTGTTATTAATGAATAATGAAGTCATTCAGACTATGAAGGAACACATAATAAACACTAACATCATGTAGTAAACATAAAAGTGTTAAACAAACCAAAATATGTTTTAGATTTTAGATTCTTCAAAGTAGTCACACAACTGATGTCTCAAACACATTAAGAGGCAAGAAATGCAAGTCATGAACTCTTGACAAGACACAGCTGTTAACTGAAAGCCATTCCAGGTGACTACCTCATAAAGCTGACTGAGAAAATGCCAAGAAAGCTGCCATCTAAACAAGAGGTGCCTACTTTGAAGAATGTAAAATATAAAACATATTCTGGTTTGTTTAATACTTGTTTGTTTTATTGATAGTTGTTTATTTATTTATAATCTGGATGACTTTAGTATTAATCCACAATGCAAACCATTTTAAATAATGAAAAACACTGAATCTTTGTAATATTTGAATAGGAAATGACTCCAGTTTCATTACCTGACAATTGCTATATAACATTAAGCAGTGATGTTAGCTTATAATGAAGCATACAGCTTAGCTTTACATTCTGTCTTCAAGTCATTTTTTGTAATATTCCACTCCTTTTATGGGTGGATACAACAGGCATAGAAGAAAACATAGAAGAATTTACATAGAAGAAAACACCTGGGTGTTAGGGGTCGAAATGAATAAAGTGGCACAATGGTTTTGTCAGTGCTCTGCATTTAAAACTAAATTCACTCACAAAAACAAACAAACAAACAAAAAAAACAGTAATACAGTGGAACCTCAGTTATCGTTTGCCCTGATTATTGTACAGTTCTGTTATCGGCAACTTTTACTGGGGAAATTTTGTCCCAAGTATCATTCGTCCACAAATTATGCAAAAACAAAGCATCCATCCACACATTTGTCACTCACCCACGTGTTCATTGTTAATTTTGGCTTAGTCTCTCCTTGGTTCTCTAGCTTTTGTTTGTCATTGTTTGTTGTTGACAATGTTTAAAACAAAGTAAAACACATCACACTAAAGCGACGGCGCACAGCACTACCACCTGAAAATGGGTGTGAAAACAAAAGCAGCCATGAACCCCAGAACAGGTGTACAAAACTGGTCCACACCAGCACACTCTAAAACAGAGCGTAAACTCAACAGAGTGATGTTAAATGTTCATTTATCCATTTCATTAGTCTTTTGTATTTATTTCTCATTGTGTTCTGTATGTAAAACTATAGTTATTCTATATAAAATGTATTTTGTTAATATTTTGGAGCATCTGGAAGGGATTAACCGGATTTACATTATTTCTTATGGGAAATATTGCTTCAGTTATCATTCGTTTTGTTTATCATCAGGAACTTTAGAACAGATTAATGACCAAAACTGAGGTTCCACTGTACTTCTAAAGCTCTTTTGTAAACCAAATCCACCATCTACAGCTGTTTTATTCTGCATGAAATATCTCTCATTTCTGTTAATTTTTTCTGTGTTTCTCACTGCAGTAATCAACACAACACACACACACACACACACACACACACACTTGATATCACTAAACTAGAAACTCACTGTCCAAATACAAGCTTATAATAAAGCCAGTATAACATGTTGATTGTAAACAAAACATATTCTTTTTCCCAGAAGGACCTGTGAGTTTATAAAAACATATGAGACAAGTAATGAAAATCAAACACTAAGCTAAGCCGTCCCAGCTGCTCTCGCTGGACCAAGAGTGCAAGAGCTGCACGAGAGAGGAGTTTCTGATTAAACGCAAGACTGCATCAGCAACCCCGGCAGAGTCAATTAATGCACGTTATAACCAATCTGATTAAATTAGAGTTCACTCAAATGATTCAGCACGCCCAGCTGGGGCTTTACTGTCCCACAGGAGTCCTGAGGGGGAGGGCGAGTCAGCAGCAGTGGGAGAGGCTCTGACAGTATGAGAAAGTGTTTATGCCAGTCAAAAAAAAATGTTTTATTAATATTAGTTAACTTTGGACCATTACTGTTGGTCTGCGCATGATGAAATGTTCTTAATGCAAAGAGGACTTCATATTTTTGTTTAAAATAAATGTTTTAAAAATGAAAGGGAAGAAAAGTAGTTTAATTTTGTTATGTTATACGTTAAAATGTACATTCAAAGAAACTAAAGCAGCATTATACATCTGGAGCAGACGTAAAAGCAACTGCTTACTGTAGGAGTGTACAGCAGTGCTTCACTGTGTCGATGACTTAAGGTGAGTGAAGACGCATCAGGAGAAGAGCCTGTTCAGACTACAGTGACCGTCAATGCTTCTCATTCATTTAAGAGAGTCACAGTGTGTGTTCAGGTAATCTGCACTGCAGCTTTCAAACTTTTACATTCCAATAGTCAAGGACAAGCAGGCTGCCAAATGGCTAATGTAAGTCCAGTCCATCTTCTCCCAACAGAATACCAATATCCCACCTTTAATGCATACTGCAGTGCCTTGAATATATATTGAGATAAATGCAGTCCACTAATTCTGGCTAGTGAAGATTAATGATGGTGATGGTCAGCAAAAATGTGAAAGGTCAATAAATACTAAAGCTAGTCCACAATCAAATTTAATTACTTCTTTTTGTAGACAATTATCAACATTTAACTGCATTTGTCCAGCCACAGAGTAAGGGGTATCCTGAAAAGAGAACAAACAAGAGAAAACAGAAAGGAGAGAAAAGAAAAGAGGACAGAATAAAATAGAGAAAAGAGAAGAGAACAGGAAGGACAATAGAAGAGAATAGAAAGAGAAGAGGATTTACTGCTGTCTGCTCTCAGTAGTTTTACATCCTCACACTGGTCATAAAGTGACTCCATAATTTCCAATAAGGATTAAACATTTTCAATTAATTTTCACTCTTTATGGTGTGTGGGACTGAGGGTGAAAATCCACTTTGTGCAAAGGGAGTTTGAAAGTGTTTAAAAAGTCATTGTGCAACAAATGGTGGGATGTGCAAGCAATCAAAAGGATTCGCTTAATCTTTTCTTTCATGCTGTGGCCAAACCTTCTTCAGGCTGAGGCCAGGTGTGGAGAAAACAAAGAGTAATTGATGGAAGCTTCTGGAAGGAAATGAGGAGCATGTCTAGATGAGTGCCAGCTAGCTCTCAGTGGAGGACTAGGGCTAGATGAAAGAGATGGGTGAGAGAAATGACCCCATATTGAATTTTCATTTGATTAAAGCCTTCAGCCATCTGGAGATTTCTCCACAAGCTCATGGAGATGCTGATGGCACCATAGCAACGCCAGGAGCCAATGCCCTAATGGGCAGGAAAAGTCTTTGGATGCAGTAACCAGGGGTAACTGGGTAAGTAAGGCTGGGAATGTACTGGCATAATAGAGTGGCTTCCCAGGTAGACATTAAGTCAACCTGAAATTATTATTGATGTTTTATCACCATGATTTATGATTCATCATTCCACTTGATTTAGAACTCAACATTCTTATTTTCTTTGATGAATGTGCAATGACTGAGTTTAGATTTTGAGACTATGCAAAAGTGTGTATAAAATGCAATACATAATATTAATCAGTAATATCACTTCACCTTCATCCATCCCTTCCTATCATTGAACGAAAGCCCTCAGGTAGCTCAGGGATTCCTCATGGTATAGGAGGCATCTTCCTTTTTCACCAGAGGTGTTAAAAAGAGGTTAAAATGGAGCTTCTAAAGGTGGGTGGCACAGTGGCTTGGTGGTTAGCATGTTTGCCTCTACAGCTGGGGTCTTGGGTTCATGCCCCCATCTGGATGGAGTTTCCATGTTCTCCCTGTGTCAGAGTGGGTTGTCTCCGGTTTCCTCCCACAGTCCATAAACATAAAGGTCAGGTAAATTAGGCACCCTGATGTTAGAGTAGTTACATATGTGTGTGATGGACTGGTACCCTACCCTGTACCCAAAGAAGGGGTAGTGTAACTCACTGCAAAGCTGAACTGTATAATGTGGTTAAGAAGGTGGATGGATGGTTTCTAAAGGTTAAAAAAACTCCACATAACAGTTCTATACTAAATAAAGCATTTACATTCAAGCCATTAAGCCATTTATTTGCAAAAGTATGGTTAATATCTAGAATTACAATCCTCCTTTGTGCTTCCATGGGGACTAGACATAATATGTGTCATAGACGGCACTTAAATGAGGTGAACTGTCTCAGACAATTTCTTTATACTGTGTTCTATGAAGATATCATATAATATTCCAGGAAAAAAAAACATCATTAACTGCAGTTTTTTGCACATTTTTCAGCAGGTCTTGAGAGACAGACGGCTTTATGCTACTCTTCCCTATAGTGCACTACTGCTCCTTGTATCAGACCACTTTCCTCCAAGCCCAGTTATTGACTGCAGTCAGTTTATGGATAGAAAGCTGCTACTGCAGCAATAAGCTCAGTGCTTGCTGTCCTTGTGCATTACAGGAATCATGGAAGAGTAGATGTCACAGTCATTAGCTAGACATAAGCATACATGAGGAGTTCTGGCTGAAGGACATCTCTGTCTGCAGGCTGTGATACTGTTGAGAGAAAACTTCATGTAGCTGATCAAACAGCCATAACTACAGCTGAGACAAGATGCTTGCCTAGAAGATGACAAAAAGAGTGATTCTTTATCTCAAACCTTATCCACATTATCAACAGCCATGGGCTCCTCTAAGTAGATGACCAGTGCTGAAAATGAAAACTACGGATGCCCAAAAAGCAGGAGAAAACTATAAGAACATAGCAAAGTGATTTCATGTAGCTCTTTCCTCAACTCAATCTCATTAAGGGTGCGTCCACACTTGCCAGCTTTAGTTTGTGAAATCATGTGTGGTTCATTTGAGCCAGTGTGAATGCCACCCTATTATGCATCAAAAGCCTTGAGCAGGTTGGCTCAGTCCATTCCTAAACAAAGTCTGGTGCGCTTTGTTTTAAGTATGAACACAGTGCGAACCAAAGGCATCAGAATGGATCCAAGACTGACCTCAATGTCATAAGACCCTAAACACTGCAGCTGCACAGAGGTTGTAGTTTTACCCAAACCAATAACACTGTGCAGAGAACTTTATTAAACCAAACAATAATGCAGTGTGAAGATCATACATCATACACACTTCATACGTCCATCATACTGTTGATGATCCACGATGAATATCCTAGTGTCAATGCTTAGCAAACCAGGACATCAATGCATCAATATTCTTGCTTGGTCTGGGCATGGAAACCAAACTGCAAACCTAAGAAATGGCAATTAACAAGAATGGTGGAAGTCTGAAAGACCAAGAAAATGCTCTGAGAGAATCGCTTGTAGTATTAATAGAAAGGAGCTGCTACTGTGCAGCGACACCTGCACAAATATGACCTTCATGGAAGATTCATTGAAAGACTATTCTTGCATCCTCACCACAAAATCCAGTGTCAGAAATTTGTACAGGAACATCTACAAGCCTGGGGCATTTTGGAGACAAGTCAAGTGAACTGAAACTAAAATTTGGTCATAATGAGCAGATGTTTGGAGAAAAAAGGTGCAGAATTTCTGAGGTGGGTTGATCATGCTTTGTGCTTCTGTAGACACTGGCATGAGAATATTTCACTTAGAAGGAAGAACAGATTCAGTTAAATACCATCAGATTCTGAAGGCAAACTTCACACTGTCTGTAAAAAAGCCACAGATGACGAGGTTGGCTTATACAACTGGTTAATGATCTTGAACTTAAATGAAAATTCACAATGGACTGCCTCAACAGGTGCAAGCTCAGTGTTTTGCCACAGTCCTCACAGTCTCACAACTGTTGTACCCGGTCAGGGAACAGAGCTTTAGGACAGCCGTGGCCTGGTGGTAAGCATGTGGCCTTGTGGCCAAAAGGTCGCCGGTTCAATTTCCGGTCAGGTCATGACTTGAACAATTCACCTAACCCCCAACTGCTCCCCAGGCACCATGAACAGAGCTGCCCACTACTTTGGGCACATGTTCTCACAGTATAGTGTGTTAACTAGTGTGTGTGTTTTTCACTGCACAGATGGGTTAAATGTGGAGATCAAATTCTATTGTGTTCAAATCACATTAGCAAAGTTTAATCTAATCCAAACATCACAAAAATCTGTTAATAAACCTCAGAAAGCAGTGAGAGCAAGACTGCCCAGAATCTCACAGAACAAGAAGCATTTTCTAAGGAAGACCTGGCAAAAACTCCCCAAACAAGATCTGAAAGATACAATAAAGGCTTACAAGTTTTAATATACACCAAAGGGGGGGTTACTAAATATTGGCTTTGGGTCTATTTCTAGTTGTGTTATTTTGACATCATAAACGATCTTGATCTTAATTAAATGTGTGTTCTTTTAAATATATGCCTTTTTAAACCAGGCCATCTAGCTATTCACACTGACTGAAATCTGGTGCCCAAACTTTGGTATCAGTTTATAACACAGTCCAGTGGTTGGTTTTTCAAAGTAACTCTCTGTAATTTATTGTCTAATTTCCCTGAAACTTACAGTGTTACATCTCCATATGAATCAGTATATATAAAACACTTACTCAATCTTAAACTTAGATACAGCAGAAGAAAACAATATTAAGTCCTAAATCACACGGACTATTCTGTGACACCTTAATTAAGATGTGGAAGGTGTTTGAGAGATGTTGTAGTGATGTATTTTTATATATACAACTGGGTATTTTTAGTGACTATTAGGTTTTATTTTTTGTTTAAAAATATTAGACTCCAGACATGTTTTGTCTGTTTGAATACATCTGAGGTAAATGGAAAAATATGCAAATATGATGGGGTGTACCATTCCTTTAACAATGTCATTCCCTTTCTACAACTTATCCCAAGTTCCACAGTTTGCTTAGTTTGTTTACAGTTGAAGCTAACATTATCATTTCTACTAAACATGAGATCTTAACAACCACCTGAAATAAGCCAGCTGTTAGTGTAAAAATGTTATTTATATGAGTATTTTATATGTACTGATTCATAAAAGGAAAGGTAAGTTAAATTGCAGGGTATATTACAGGGAGCTACACTTGAAAACTGGGCTGGAAAATAAAGTGCTACCTAAACATTTGCCTGTCACTATAATTGTGTAACTCACATTTATTCTCTGCTCTTGTGAATATGGCCATTTGGACAATTTTGCAAATAAACTGTAAATAGAGTTCTGAGCTTGATCACTTTGTTCTAAGGTCACTTAACAGTAAGCAGTTAGTACATACTGTGTGTGATTTAGCAGTTTTTAGCTAGCATAGCAGACATTGCAAGACTAGCTAAAAAAAGAGATGCGTGCTTAATTTTTCCCCCAATTATATGATCACCAACTGTTTTCCCTGCATCACAAAACATCAGCTGCCACTAATGCAGTATTTATCACAATAACTATGAAAAATCATCATACTGCCCATGTGCAGATGCACCCCAAACCCACCACACACAAAGACGCAACATATATATAACGCAGTTAATGAATAGATTTATAAATGTCATTTGGGTGGAGGCCTCAGAGAGTGATGGCTTAGGGCAGCATTTCCCCATAGTCAGTAAGGATAACCCTGGTCAAAACAGTTCTCATTAAAGAAAGCAGGGGAAAGGACAAATATTCATATTGATTACAATAATGGCAGCCAGCACAAAAATATGCAGAGCACGTTATAATCATTGCTTTTCATCAGTCATCAGTCATTGTCAATCATCAGTCATTGTCAATCTTTTTCTGTGAAATGTTTCCCACCTACCTCAGACATACAGAAATAACCCAATGCAGGTGTACTAATAACAGTCTGTGGTACACTTTTAATACTTTGTAATATTTAACAGTGATGTATCTTTTAACAGAGGTAAAAAAAAAAAACCTCAAACATCGGCTGAATTGTTGTAGGCTATGCAACAAGTGATGGAGAAAAATAAATACTACAGTTATCGTTTGCCCTTGTATCATACAAATTTGGCTATCGTTTCGGGGGAAATGTTCCAATTATCTTACATACACCCGGTTTTCATCGGTGTGCCCACGTGACTTGCCATTTCGCAAAAACAAAGTATCCACCCACACGTTTTTCACTCACCCAAGTCTCCGTTGTTCATTCAGGCTTTGTTTCTCGTTGTTTCTCTGGTTTTGTTTCTCACTATTTCTCATTGATAACTCTCAAAACAAACAAACTCATTACACTAAAGCAACGGCACACAGCGCTATTGCCTGAAAACGGGTGTGAAAATAAATAGCAGCTGAGGACCCTGATAACATTTGTACAAAACAAAGGCTGTGGATGGACCACACTGGCACTCTCTAAAATAGAGTGTAAACCCATAAGAGTGATGTTAAATGTTTATTTATCCATTTTATGTCTTTTGTATTTATTTCTAATTGTGTTCTGTATGTAAAACTATAGTTATTCTATATAAAATGTATTTTTGTTAATATTTTGGAGTTTCTGGAACAAGTTAATTGGAATTATATTATTTATTATGGGAAATAATCTTTATGGACAGGATCTCAAGGCGCAGCCAAGGGCCAGAGGGAGTCCAGTTTGGAGACCATAGGATTTCATCTCTGCAATTTGCAGATGATGTTGTCCTTTTGGCATCTTCAAACCAGGACCTTCAGCATGCACTGGGGCGGTTTGCAGCCGAGTGTGAAGCAGCTGGGATGAAAATCAGCACCTCTAAGTCCGAGGCCATGGTTCTCG
>BRDA01088225.1:0-13854 GCA_036984385.1 Crenuchus spilurus
TATTCCGGCGACTGCGACCTCTGGTGGATAGGTCTGGCTGCGGCGTCTGTCTCGCTCCGTGAACTTGACCCAGTTCTTGACGAGTCTCTAACAACGGCGTTATAACGACAGGAAAAGTAATTAATTATTTTATCCCGTTACTGACAAAATGCCGCCGTTACGTAACGCCGTTATTTTTAACGCCGTTATTCCCAACACTGGTTGTAAGTCATAGTGACCAACATTAAAAGTAAAAAGGCTTGAAATCAGTGTCTTTATATGTAATTAATATAATTCGTATGTTTTACCGTTTAGAAATAAATTATAAACATACATGAACTTTTTCAGCAGATTCTGATCATTTAACATCCTGCCTCAACTCATGTAGTGAGAACATTGTGAGACTGTTGTGAGAACATTGTGAGACTGTTGTGAGAACATTGTGAGACTGTTGTGAGAACATTGTGAGAATGTTGAGAGAACGTTGTGAGAACATTGTGAGAATGTTGTGAGACTTGTGAGAATATTCTGAGAATGTTGTGAGAACATTGTGAGAATGTTCTGAGAATGTTGTGAGAATGTGAGACGTGAGATTGTGAGAATGTTGAGAGAACGTTGTGAGAACATTGTGAGAATGTGAGAATGTTGAGACTGTTGTGAGACTGTTGTGAGAACGTTGTGACTGTTGTGAGAACATTGTGAGAATGTTGTGAGAATATTGTGAGAATGTTCTCACAACGTTGTGAAAATGTTGTGAGAATGTTTTGAGAATGTTGTGAGACGTGAGAATGTTGAGAGAATGTTGTGAGAACATTGTGAGACTGTTGTGAGAACATTGTGAGAACGTTGTCAGACTGTTGTGAGAATATTCTGAGAATATTGTGAGAATGTTGTGACTTGTGAGATTGTTGTGAGAATGTTGAGAGAACGTTGTGAGAACGTTGTGAGAATGTTGAGAATGTTTTGAGAACATTGTGAGAATGTTGTGAGAACATTGTGAGAATATTGTCAGAATGTTGAGAGAACATTGTGAGAATGTTGTGAGACTTGAGATTGTTGTGAGAATGTTGAGAGAACGTTGTGAGAACATTGTGAGAATGTTGTGAGAACGTTGTGAGAACGTTGTGAGAATGTTGTGAGACTTGAGAATGTGAGAATGTTGAGAGAACGTTGTGAGAATGTTGTGACTTGTGAGATTGTTGTGAGAATGTTGAGAGAACGTTGTGAGAACGTTGTGAGAATGTTGTGAGAATGTTGTGAGAATGTTGTGAGAACGTTGTGAGAACATTGTGAGAATGTTGAGACTTGTGAGATTGTTGTGAGAATGTTGAGAGAACGTTGTGAGAACGTTGTGAGAACGTTGTGAGAATGTTGTGAGATTGTTGTGAGATTGTTGTGAGAACGTTGTGAGAACGTTGTGAGAATGTTGTGAGAACGTTGTGAGAATGTTGTGACTTGTGAGATTGTTGTGAGAACGTTGTGAGAACGTTGTGAGAATGTTGTGAGATTGTTGTGAGATTGTTGTGAGAACGTTGTGAGATCATTGTGAGAATGTTGTGACTTGTGAGATTGTTGTGAGAATGTTGAGAGAACGTTGTGAGAACATTGTGAGAATGTTGTGAGAATGTTGTGACTTGTGAGATTGTTGTGAGAATGTTGAGAGAACGTTGTGAGAACATTGTGAGATTGTTGAGAATGTTGTGACTTGAGATTGTTGTGAGAACGTTGTGAGAATGTTGTGAGATTGTTGTGAGAACGTTGTGAGATCATTGTGAGAATGTTGTGAGAACGTTGTGAGAACGTTGTGAGAATGTTGTGAGACTTGAGATTGTTGTGAGAATGTTGAGAGAACGTTGTGAGAACGTTGTGAGAACGTTGTGAGAACGTTGTGAGAACGTTGTGAGAATGTTGTGAGACTTGAGATTGTTGTGAGAATGTTGAGAGAACATTGTGAGAATGTTGTGACTTGTGAGAACGTTGTGAGAACGTTGTGAGAATGTTGTGAGAACGTTGTGAGAACATTGTGAGAATGTTGTGAGAACATTGTGAGAATGTTGTGACTTGTGAGATTGTTGTGAGAACGTTGTGAGAACGTTGTGAGAACGTTGTGAGAACATTGTGAGAATGTTGAGAGAACGTTGTGAGAACGTTGTGAGATTGTTGTGAGAACGTTGTGAGAATGTTGTGAGATTGTTGTGAGATTGTTGTGAGAACGTTGTGAAAATGTTGTGAGAATGTTGTGAGATTGTTGTGAGAACGTTGTGAGATCATTGTGAGAATGTTGTGAGAATGTTGTGAAAATGTTGTGAGAACGTTGTGAGAATGTTGTGAGAACGTTGTGAGATCATTGTGAGAATGTTGTGAGAATGTTGTGAGACTTGAGATTGTTGTGAGAATGTTGAGAGAACGTTGTGAGAATGTTGTGAGAATGTTGTGAGAACGTTGTGAGAACGTTGTGAGAATGTTGTGAGACGAGATTGTTGTGAGAATGTTGAGAGAACGTTGTGAGAACATTGTGAGAATGTTGTGAGAACGTTGTGAGAATGTTGTGAGACTTGAGATTGTTGTGAGAATGTTGAGAGAATGTTGTGAGAATGTTGTGACTTGTGAGATTGTTGTGAGAACGTTGTGAGAATGTTGTGAGAACATTGTGAGAATGTTGTGACTTGTGAGATTGTTGTGAGAACGTTGTGAGAACGTTGTGAAAATGTTGTGAGAGCGTTGTGAGAATGTTGTGAGAATGTTGTGAGAACGTTGTGAGATCATTGTGAGAATGTTGTGAGACTTGAGATTGTTGTGAGAATGTTGTGAGATCATTGTGAGAATGTTGTGAGAATGTTGTGAAAATGTTGTGAGAATGTTGTGAAAATGTTGTGAGAACGTTGTGAGAATGTTGTGAGAACGTTGTGAGAATGTTGTGAGAATGTTGTGAAAATGTTGTGAGAATGTTGTGAAAATGTTGTGAGATTGTTGTGAGATCATTGTGAGAATGTTGTGAGAATGTTGTGAAAATGTTGTGAGAACGTTGTGAGAATGTTGTGAGATCATTGTGAGAATGTTGTGTGTAGATCGGCTGGTTTGATTGGACAGATGTGAGATGTGTGATGTGGTGTTTACGAGTAGACAACATCACTAAACAGCTGTGAAAAGGAGTCAGGAGAGCTTTGTAGTGAAATGTCACACTTCATCAAGTACTCTGTATCAGGTGTGTGTGTGTTTGTGTGTGTAAAGTAGAAGATGCAGTGTAAACAGTACTCACTGTGTTTTTATAGACTGCAGATCAAATTGACAGCTCTGAGTGACTCCAGATGAAACAATGTGGCCTGTTTAAGTGCCAGCAGTGTGTTTACTTACACTCACAACTTCCCTCCTGATTCACAGATCCAGCACAACACCCTCCCGACCGTGCGACAGCGCTCCACGTCTGCCGCTCCACTGATGCCTCTCTCCTTTTCTCAGTAACGAGACAAGCAGCAGAGGAAGAGGAGACGATGACAGGCCAGATTGACGGCGTCATGTTAGAGACTCTGGCTGAACTGAGGGTGGGTAATGATGTGGCGGGCACACAGTGCCACCCCTCACCCTCTTGACCCCCTGCCGTGTTCGCTTATTTCTGTCATCAGCCGCATGCATATCATGAATGCATCTGCATTAATGGCATGTTCTGTCGCCGGCCAGACGAGCGTTTGTCGAGATGGATGATCAGGTCGACTTATTTACTGATCGGTGCCTCTCTGAGCTGCTTGCGGCCGTCAGCCACAGCAGCTGGCTGCCCCACATGGCCACCACCAGCGGGCAAGTCCG
Organism: Crenuchus spilurus; assembly: GCA_036984385.1. NCBI lineage: Eukaryota > Metazoa > Chordata > Actinopteri > Characiformes > Crenuchidae > Crenuchus > Crenuchus spilurus. The sequence goes on from BRDA01088225.1 coordinate 3,784, forward strand.
GGCCAATTAACCGGGCAGCATTTGTTCGGTTGTCACATCTGTTTGTCCTTCCGTGATCCACAGACATGCAGTGTTTCACCTCCGTTACATCCCCCTTTTCCCTCCTACACAACCTCGCTTTTGTCTCACTGGTAGTGACGCTGTGCCCTCGCCGTGCAGCTGCAAGCTGTTTCTTTACCCAGTCCTGAGCCAATCTGTTCAGCATCCACCACATCAGCCTCCTGCAGTGGAGCCAGTGGTTCTGTTAGGATTTAGGAGATGATATCACAGAAATGTGACTTCAGTGTGTTCAACAGAGATCTGAACCCAAAACCAAGTCACGGACTCTCCAAGTGTTCTGCAGATGATCAGACTGAGATCTGGGAATTGTAGTAGGTACTGTTTGTAAACCATGCCCGCTGCTGACTTGGAGCACCATGAGCCTCAACATTTTGGAGATACTCCAGCCTGGTCTGGTCATAATGATATGGCCCTTGTCCCTGAGGTGTGCTGCATCTCAGACATGACGTGACCCCTCGCCAGTCTGTGAGGTGCTGTTTTGGCTCATGGCTGTAATAGTAGGTAAATAAGAAGAAGTCAGATGAAGTAAACGGTGAGTCTGTCCAGCAGAAGAATGAGAAGAAGGATCAGAACTAAACGGGTCTGAAGGAGCTGCTGATCAGACTGAATAGTCAAATGGATTTCAGAGAGATTACAAATGATTTACATTTCTATCAGATGACTGAAGTTAATGGAGAACTGGAGTACTGGAGCTTGCCGTTCAGATGAACCCAAACTCCCTGCGGCCCAGTTTAATCCGGTCTCGCAGCTCCCCGTCGCTGCTGTGCTCTTATTTTATTTGTCCTCACAGTCTTTATCTAAAGACCTGCTGCTGGATCATTCTCAGCACTGCAGTGACCCTGATGTGGTGGTGGTGTGTTAGTGTTCAGCAGAGCACCAGAAAGATTAAAGGACCACTGTGCTGAGCTACTGTCTCTGACTTTGGACCAACAAGGTAGGTGTGTCTAATAGAGTGGACATCACACACTAAGCCACCACCACCACATCAGTGTCACTGAGAATCAAACTGACAAGTGAACACAGTCTACAGAGAAGCAGATGCACTACAGGGTGTACAGAGTGCTGGTGTATGGTCAGTGGAGGTGGTTTTAATGAAGTGGCTGTTGGTGTGTTCTGGACGTCTGTGTGTGACTAATAAAGTGGACCGTAATGGTTTAAAGCAGTTCTGAGCTTGAGTGGCTCCTATAGCACCAGTAAAGGGGTCCAGGACCAGGTGTGCTGAGACTGTAGGACAGTGTGAGGAGTCATTGTGACTGGCTGGTGATGTGAGAGGACACGAGTGTGACGTGGGGTGTAAAGTGTGTGTTAAAGGATCCTCCTCTGTTATGTGTTAGTGATGACTGTGGTTCTGAGCTTCTCTGTATGTGCAGAATAATCATATTTCTAACTTTAGAGAACTTAATATCCTCCTGAAGAGAAAATCCATTTCAGAGTGAAGGAGAATAGAACAGAGGGATAAAAACAGGTATTTCTCCTCATTTGAGCAGCTTGTTTCATTTCGGCTGCTCGCTGTGAAGGATTTCCACGCCGGCCTAATTTGAAACGTATTAAAGGAGCTCGCCACGAGGAAACCAATTTCACTCGCCGCCTCCTCGGCAGAAGAGGGAGCGGCATCGATTTAGCAGAGCTAAAAGTGCTGTGTTATCATTGGGCTAATTTCAATTACCATACCCCCCCCTCCCCGGGGGCAATTAAGATGACTTGGGGGATTTGAGTTAGTCTGAACTCAAGAGTGACCCATGCGGTGACCCGTCCTGCCAGCTTCTGCCAAGTGTGAGCGGCTCAGTCACAAACCGCTCTCCTGATGGGCAGGTTCTCCTTCCCTGAAGGTCAGTGATGAGCTGGTGTTCTACATCAGTAGGCAGGGTCAGTCTGTAGCACAGCTTTAGTGCTGGCCGGCTGGCAGCGACGCGGTCCCTCCGGCTGACTGGCATGGATGACTTTTTAACAGATAAAGGTCACATGTCACCAGAGGCCGTGGATCAGGTTTCATTTGATGGAGGTGTTAAAGGCTTCCTACAGCAGAGCTGAGTGATGATATCAAGACCATCACACATACTTTGTGTCTCCACTCATTATTTGGGTGGTGGATCATTCTCAGTGACGCTGATGTGGTGGTGGTGTGTTAGAGCTGCTGGAGACGGTAAACACTGTCCTCTATTAGACACACCTGCCTTGTAGATGTAAAGTCAGAGACAGCAGCTCAGCACAGTGTGTGTTGGTCCTCTAGTCCTGACACTGTTGGCTGGTTGGTGCACTACAGCAACTCACACACTAACACACCACCACCACATCAGTGGCACTGAGAATGATGCACCTGCTCTGTTGAACAACACAGAGAATCAGATGGACTACAGGACAAAGTGGAGACGCAGCCTGAGTGTACGTAATGTTGTGGTCAGTGTGTAATGTTACCTGTCAGCACGTTTATATTTTAAACCTGTGACTCTTCTGTTCATTCTCAGCTGCTGTGAGGAAGAAAGGACATGGCTGTGGTTTACTCTTCTCACTGAGCTTCATTATAACACTGACAGTGATGAGCTCATCAGGGCTTTACAAACATGGCCTGCAGACTATTTTTAATCTGATTAAACGTATAAAAAACTGAAGTAATGAACAACAGCTTTAAAACATCTATTAACGTGATATTTATTCTCAACTCGGTGAAGCTTTGGCCTTTTGATAGTTTACTGCAGCCAAACAAATCTCATCTGTATCTCATTCAGCGTTCTCAAAGACCCATAATGCTTTTCTGTACCACAGACGAGCATGTGATCTTACCCACACGGACTCCGTTATTCATGATTTTATTAACCTCTGGAGTCGCCTCGCCCATCAGCAGCATATTAACAAAATTCTGCAAATCACTTATAAAAATATGTCGTACAAAACAAACCCCAGAAAGGTCTACTTTACATATTTATTTACAGCTTCACTATAAATACGTATTGTTAGGTATTTGTGAGAGGAGCTTAAATAAGCAGGGACACATTTGTGACAGCGAGTCAGACAACTGCACACTTTTCCCACCAAAAGACACAATCTGTCATTCATATGATAATGACATGGTAACTCCAGACTTTCCATTGGTGGGTTACTGGCTGTGGAATGTGTGGACTGTGCAAAGACCCCCCCCCCTCCCCCCAAACAAAATAGGTCTTGCCTGAACAAAGACCCTCAGACTCCAGAGCGATAAACATTTCAGTCATGTTTCTGTAGTCATGTGCTGACTGATGTTCATGTGAGTAATCAGAGGAATCAGACTTTACAACCAGCCAGTAAACAGAATCAGACGAGACACACACTTCCTGCTTTGGCTTCATTTTAAACATTCAGTCACTTTTACCTGAAAATGTGAAGAAACATCATCAGCATCGCTGCAGATGTGTGCTGCTGTTCATCTCACATCTCACAATACCTGCCATTTTTAAACCTGCACAGTAAATCTGCCAGTGTTAAATCAACACTGTTAGAGTTAAATTAACACTGAGAGTGTTACATTTTGACACCCTCAGTGTTAATTTAACTCTAATAGTGTTGATTTAACACTGGCAGATTTACTGTGTGGCACTGAAATGGTTAACCTGTGTCAGTCAAACTGAAATTCATTTGTAAGATTGGTACAGTGTTGTTTTGGGCCCAGATGGTCCAGGCTTCACTGCAGGGTATTGAGTGTTATTTACATATTAAAATCATGTTAACTGGATGTGTTTTCAGGTCCAGGCTGGAAGGGGAGGATCTCCTAAATCAGGGGTGTCAGACTCCAGTCCTGGAGGCTCGGTGACCAGCACAGTTTGATGTCTCTGCTCTGACACTACTCTTACACCTGCTGAGCTGAGTCAGGTGTGCTTGATCAGGAAGATCAGTAAACTGGAGGAATCCGGCCTCCAGGACTGGAGTCTGACACTTCTGACTTAAACCTTCAGTAAAGATGTGATTTCTCAGCACTTTAATGTGCTTAACAGTCATTTATTGAATAGATGTTGTGATTTAGCATCTTTTTAATGGCACGTAGCAGACATTCCTTATGTTTATCTTATTTTGTGAGCTAGAACATAAGATAAGAGTCCTCAATTTTCTGTTTTATTATCATCCACAGTGATTCTCCAGCCGTCACTGCTCTCTACAGAACGCTCTGCTGGCAGAATCTTCTATAATCTTCTTCGCTGTACTTTGTTTGTGATGCACAGAAAAACAATTTCAGTTCAGATCCCATTTACAGATCATTTGTAAAGCACTGCAGGAGAAAATGGATTTTTCATATATTCACACATCACTGCTTTATGTAAATCTGATTCTCCTGATAACTTGTACTGATTACTGAGGTGTAATTTGGCAATCTGTACTTACTGAACCCATCTGAGAGCAACCTGGACAAAACAAGACTTGGACTAAGTTTCAGCTTAAACAATGGACATGTTTTCATTCATGTTTAAAAACTGTACTCTTACTGAGCAGACTGTGTTCAAATGTACTTCAGCTGAGAAACACGGTGGTCTTAGGAAAGTGTTTAAGTAGAATGAAGTAGTGTAGAAATGTTTTGGCTGCTGTGGTTATGAGTTCATTACCATCAGATAATAGATACCATCAGATAATATCAGATTATAATCAGATAACACCGTCCCCTCCCCCAGGCAAAACAAGGGGAACCAAACTCAACCCATCAAACCATTGTTAACACAACCCAACCCAACCAAGCTTAGCCCAGCCCAACATCATCCCCTCTATTGGCAGAACAGAGGGAACCAAACCCAACTCAACCCATCTAAACCAATGTCAGCACAACACAACTCAACTCAGCCCAACCCAACCCAACATTGTCCCCTCACCTGGTAGTGACAGGAGAACCCAAATCAACCCATCAATCCAATGTCAGCACAACACAGCTCAACTTGGACAAACCCAACCCAACATCATCCACTGGCAGAACAAGAGGGTATTGGGATGGACCTACCCAAATGGAACACAACCCAACAAAACCCAACTCTGCCCAGCCCAACTCATCCCAACCCAACATTGTCCACTCAAATGGCCAGAACAAGGGGATGTTGGGATGAACCTAACCAAACTGAACTCAACTCAACCAAACCCAACCCAATATTGTCCCATCACCAGGCAGAACAAGAAGGTTTTTTGGGTGAACCTAAACAAACTTAACCCAACTCTACACAGCACATCCCAGTCCAACTCAACCCAAACCAACTCAACTCAACTGACCTGCCATTCATCTACCCCAGGAACAATAAACTGCTAAATCACAGGACGTGAATAGACACCACAGCCATAGTAATAATTCTTTGACTGTACTTAGTTCGTTTCACTTTCCTGTCTATAGTCAGCATCAGACACACTGCTGAGCACATGTACTAAGTTTCAGATGCAAATCAGATGTATTAATCTGCATATTGTACATGAACCTGATACATAAGCCTAAATATGCAGCCATGCACATAATGAACAATGTATATGTATGGCACATGTAAGGAAATCCAGTTTTCTGTACTGCATGGTCAGAATAAAGGGTTCTGCACAGGTACAAGCAGTGGAAATATATCATTAAAAGTCCAACATGCTCCTTAAGGTCCAATAACATATGTTCACTCTTTCATTAGAAAGCAGCAGAACTGAATCTTAAAATAAATATAAACATCGTGGCTCAATACAACGAATCAGTTCATTACAACACAGAACAAAGTAAAGACAGTCGGACACTTCAGGGTCGCAGATCCTGAGAATGTGAGCTAGAGTAACACTCTAAACGTTCTTTTCCTGGTTTGAGCTTTTGATGAACATGTGCAGGTACAGGTCGTCCTGTTTTAGGTTCATTCAGATAAGCTGGAGGGGTGCACACTGGTTCTGGAGGTCCAGATTCTTGCACAGTTTGGTGGTTGAGTCCTCTCAGCACATGTTGAGTAGTGGTGTCAGATCTGAGAAATCAGGCTCTGGGGTTCAGCTCCTCACCGCGGCTGTTAGTGGTGACGTTATCAGGCTGTCCTGCACTATGGCTGTATGTTTGAGAGTCAGAAGGTTGTGTTTACCTTTACAATCATTACTTTATACAGCAGATTATTTCACTGAAGTACAGTCTGTGCTGCATAACGTTGAGCAGGTTTAATCAGGTGTGCATGTTTACTCCAGCTAGCGTTCAAACTGAGCAGTAAAGTATGAGCTTAACACCAGGCTTATTTCTGCCTCCTACAGATATTCAATCAATCAATCAATCAATCAATCAAAATGTATTTATATAGCGCTTTTTACAACGGACGTTGTCACAAAGCAGCTTTACATAATTAGTGTCAAACAATTTGAATCTAAACCCGATGTGAGCAAGCCGAGGCAACAGTGGCAAGGGAAAAGTCCCTCAAGACTGGAGGAAGAAACCTTGGGAGGAACCAGACTTACAAAGGGGATCCATCCTCCTCTGATCAAACTACTGACACAGATTTACATCCTTAGTTAAATCTGACATTGTGCTATAGTATATAACATTAATGATATTAATAATAGTGATCATTGCATCCATTTTTTATTTCTCTCATGAGATCCAAACAAAAAGACCAGCATCTTTAAACCTGGTCTCTCCAGACCGATTCCTGGGATGTTGTGATGCGGGTGTTTGCTGACAGGGCAGGAATAATAAACATTTTTCCCTCCAGCTGTCAGTATAAATATGAAAATAGCACATTTTAACTTTCAGACAATTATGGAGACTAAATAACTCGTACACTAACACTGCTTTGGCTCAGCTAGCAAAGACATTGACTGACCAACAGGACGACGCTCACGAGGCTGACAGGAAGTGAAAACACACTCACAGTATGAAGCACTAGTGATCATGTTGGTCATGTTTGATTGGGCCTGTAATGCTTAGCAAGCACATACCTGCTAAATGTGCATTTTGATTATGGCAGGTCAATATTCCAGGCGTGTCTGGGTGTAATCAAGTCATTCCCAATAGCAGTTATTTCATTACACACCTCCAGTACGATAACTCATTAAGGTATCTTCATTTCTCACATCTGAAACGTTTAGATTAAATCAGAACACCAGTGATTAGACCTAAGCTGATCATCTTCAGCAGGATGTTGTTTGGCTATTCTTTGGTCTGGTTTTGTTTTACTTTTTGGGTGTCGGGGGCAGCAAATAACCCGTCAATAAAACACATTCCTGTCCCATCAGGTTCAGATCAGTACAAGCTCAATAGGATGGCTGAACTGAGCCAGAATAGGTTGGTTTCCGCAGCGGACAGCCGGTGTACGCTCAGCGTTTCATCCAGAGACTGAGAAACGGCTAAGAAGTGGCAGAGTAACGGCCAAGGGGACGGCCGTGCTCGTCTGATGTCACATTGGATGAGCGCCCATGTGTATTTGACAGGCATCTCCTCCACAGTGAGCCTGGCTGGACAACCTAGCCAGCAGCTGGGAGCGGCACCAGATGGTCTCTCTCTCGCTTTCCTGCTCCTCCCACTTTATATTTCACTCTTCATTTGTTTATGTTTATTCTCTCTTCATGCCGCAGATTTCAATTATTCAAATTGAGCTGGAACGCCCCTCACTTAACAATGAGATCTGCTGTGGAGTTCCAGAGAGGAGACTGGTTGAATTTCATGCGACGATCTGCCGAAAGCTGTGGTTCTGGTTCAGTTTGGCCAAATTCTCTTTAGTCCACCAGACTTTGATCTCTGTCACAGTTCCAGAAGTTCACCCTGAGTCTGGCAGCGTCCTTCTAACGTCTTACTCACAAGCCATCTTATCATCTGCGCCGTCGTCTCGTAGCGCTCCATCCTTTTCAGCTTTAATGCTTCCTGACCAGGTAACACACTGACGTGCCAGCATCTGACATGCTGATGAGTCAAAAGTTTAGTTGCATTCTCCTCTGCTCATCACTTTCTTCATGCCAGGACGTCCAACCCTCTTCCTGTCTGTCCCCATGTTCCTCACGTCTTCCTTCTGTCTCCTCCGATCTCCCCGCTCTCAGCTCACCTCCGGAACATGTAGGCAGGCGGAGCTGACCGCTCATCCAAGTCTGTCCGTCTAATGAGGTCACCTTACTCAAGCAGAGTAGGAGCCAAATGCCCAACAAAGTTTGGTTAGACTTCACACACATGCACACCGCGTGAATCATAAGGACAAAATCGATTTTTGTATACTTTTACTCATCCGTTTGCCCTCAGAGGCAGAGCCTGGCCAGCCCCGGGCCTTCTCCCCGGCCCGCTCTGTTTCTGAGGCTAAAAATAACCAACAAAGGGAATGACAGATGAATTATGGATAGAGGGTTCGGTGTTCTTTTATGTCATCCGGGTCCCTCAGTCACAACAAATATGACACACACCAGCAACCTGCCCGAGCCCCGTGCCTCAGAGACGTGACATGAGCAGATATTTAACAAATGAACATTAGCACTAAATGTTGGCTTTGTTAATTGGCTGGACCTACATGTGGACCTGCTGGGAGCAGACAGAGGTTCTGTTACAGGCTGTGGGCTTTGCTTAAAGCCAGCGCTGGCCCACAGAGGCAGGGACTGTGTTTATTTACACTTCACTGTGCAGCTGTTGACTCAGGAACAACAGAACGTTGAGAGTCAAACGTGGGTCATCCATCCACCTAACCTCCTGATCTACAGGTCAGGTCTGCACATCCTCTGCATGAGGGTTCCTATTCTAAGACTTCTCTTTGTTCTGCTGGACCTGCTAGGACAGGAACTGACTGGTGCATTAAATTGCTTATAAACGCTCTTGAGAACACAGCGGACTTAAGTTCTAAAAAGAGTGTTGAGGGTGCAACTCTGCAGCAAGAAAAAGACCTCCGAGAAGATCTGAAACAGTCACATAGTGTGCGCCTGTGACTCGATACAAAATGCATGAAACTAGAAAGCTGAAACCAGATCAAATGCTCGTTTCATCTTTTGAATTTAGCGACAAAGCGAGCGGAGAGAAAAACAGAGCAGTGGACCCAAACAGCAGATTAATATTTCAAACAGAGTGCCTTCCGGTCAGTGCCTCCATCTATCTCCAGCCAAATAAAAATAAGTAAGTAGCCAAAGTGAAATCCTGGATAATATGATCCAGGTATTTATCTGGACGCTCTGGCGCTGTCGGAGAGATAATGGGAAAACACGCTCAGACCTTTGTTTCTGTTTTTAATCCTCTCTTTTTATCTACGCTTGACCTAGATATGACCGTGGAGCCATTCGTCATGCTGACTCATGCTGGCCTCCGGCACATCGCTCCTGTTTGGCTCCATCTGGGGTGAGCATCAGTGGCTCGGAGCCTCTCTGTCTAGAAGCCCATAAATCTATTATCTCACTCTCATTTGGACTGGTCTAATGGACGGGCCCTCTGACTTCGGCCCTCATTCCCCACTACAGCATCCGTCTGATTATCACCACGTTAATGTGCTTTACTGGGACATCAGCAGCACATCTAGTCTCTCTTAGGTTTCTCTAAAAGACCATCAGTGTCAATGTCAAGAATAAGACACGGTTAAGACTAAACGCTCAGACCTGTCTAACAAACATTCAAATGAAAAGAATTTAGTGACTTTGTGTCAGACTTTGTGTTAGTGTACAGTGATCATCGTTGTATTCATCTTTATCATCATTCCTGTTTCACTACTGTCACCATATCAGTACCTGAACACTACAACAGCATCACAGGATTATGTGACTTATTAAGAGTTTATAATTAGTGACCAGAGGAGGATGGGTCCTCCATGTGAGTCCGGTTCCTCACAAGGTTTCTTCCTCCAGCTCTGAGGGAGTCTTGTCACTGTGGCTGTTGACTTGCTCACTGAGAATTTGCTGTTTTGTTATTATAACCCTGTAAAGCTGCTCTGACATCAGTTATAAAAAGTGATTTATAAATAAATCTGACTTGACTTGACTTCTGGATCTTCAACATCAGGAGCATCAGTGCCATCCAGAAAATGATCCTCTGCTACCCAGGAGCCAGAAGCAGGTAGACTAGAGTAAGATGCTCATGCGGAGAGTTTGGAGGTTTGGCTGTAGGTTTAG
>BRDA01088226.1:0-11238 GCA_036984385.1 Crenuchus spilurus
AACCATAGAATTTGAAGATGGTGTGCTTTGGTTTTCACATGACTGTAGTGTGTGTTTTGATGAAAATGAACCTTCTACACACACTTAAAATAATTTTATTGTAACCAGGCTTTACCAATCAGCCGTGAGGCTGTCAGAGACGAGAAACATTTGGCAAATGAAATACAAAAAGTAAAAATGATCTAAGATGGGCAACAAAGAACCACAACATGTTTTGATGGATATTAATTCATGGTAGTAAGATGAATAGTTTAAGGGCTTATTAATATGCATTCATGTTTGGCACGCCAGTTTTGTATTACACTTTGATGAATGAGAAGGACCTGGAGAGGATGCTTATGAGTAATGGTTTCATGATAGAACAGAAATCAGCTGCCCTGCACCGAAATGCGTACCTCACACAATTATCAGATTAATCAGAATTAAACTGGGCTTTGTTTCATATATTAAAACTGAAAAGGACTTGGCATGATATCTCAAGAGATTCAAGCAAAATTACTAGAAACTGGACGAGATGTTATTTATTTACTCATGTTAAAGATGTTCCATCAATAGGCCTGTTTACACTGCACCTCCCAGAACCACTTTGGAAACACATCAAATACCCCTAAAAGGGGGCAAAACCGATTCATCTATGCTTAAGCTCTAGAGCTGATTTGAGGCTCTGGAACAAGATTTCACTTTCAGTCACTACCCTCTTAAGTGCTACTTGGCTGGACATACAAGTCAAAGATTTTCAGAGCTGTAAATGAGTTTCCTTTGTTGGCAAAAACAAAACCGTACAGACTATAACTAACAAATATTTACATGACAGTGTAGAGATCACTTCTACCATATTATATCCCAAAACATTAGACTGTCAAGTTTGTTTCTTATAAATTTTAATACTAAGGTCACTCATTCCATTCTGGCACTGTGCGAGACAGCTGCCTCTCCAGTAGCTCCGTAGTTTTTTTTTTAGCTTTTTAAATTTTTAATCTTTACTTTCTTCACTTTTACATGTTTTATTATTATTATTTTTTAACACCTATATTATTATCTTCCTCTACCTACTTAGACTGTACTGTATTGATGCTGCTGCTGGAACCTTAATTTCCCTGAAGGAACCTCCTACAGGGATCAATAACGTACTTACTTACTTACTTACTATCTATCTGTAACACTTTATAATAACATTCACTAATAAGCCATTAACTAATGATTAATAACTGAACAAATCATTAGTTCATGAGAATTTGAACATGAACAAATGTTTATAAATGACAGTTCATGTAGTTACTAATGATTGTATTCATTTTTATAAATGTTAACAAATCATTAATCATTAGTAAATCATTTGTTAATGAAATTCTCATGAACTAATGATTTGTTCACAGTTATTAATCATTAGTTAATGAGGTATTAGTGAAAGTTATTATATAGTGTTACCCAAGCACATAAGAGAATGTAATTGCACCAAATAAGGTGTAATGGGAAATGTAAAAACTTCAGTATTGTGCAGAAATCATCAGAAATACAGCAAACTTAAGAAGAATCACAGCAGAAATATTTACATTTCACTTGTCAAACAAAATGTTATAACATAGTTCTCATAGCTGTAGGTGGAGCTACTCAGATAGTGGGCGGGGCTAATTCTAATTGTGTAATAAGGGGAGTCAAATCTGAATGTCCTGTTGAATTCCATGTATCTATAAACTTTATGTAGGGAAACACCCAAAGATCATGAACCATTTTGTATTTAATTTTGGTGTGAGGGTATATAAGAGGAATATGATATGAAATGATTTGAATGTGTTAGATATACTGTTTTGTGAGTTGAAGTGTCAATAAGGCCATTTGTAGCATTGTACATAGTCATGACGAAATATAATATGACCACCTACCTAAGATTGGGAATTGCCTCCCTTGGCCTTGACGCTTTCCTCGTTGTTCCTGTGTTCATTAAAAGCTTAGCTGGTCCACAGTGGAGTGTCAATTGCTCTGTACCACTCACAGAAGTCGTCATTCCTCTCTGGCATCAGTAGACTGTGGGGCACCACGCTGTTGGGAAGCACTCAAAGTACGAGACCATTCTCAGTACATCTTCACTACAGCAGCTCGAGAACATCCCACAAAGTTAGTGGTTTCTGATTTACTACCACCCTTCACCTGGTACCCCATTATCATGACCTTTTGGACATCAGTCATCTCAACTGACTGGTGTGCTCACTTATTTATACACACAGCAAACATGGCGTCTGTGACATCATGGCATCTGTTCATTACAAGGCAAGGGTGGTGTGACGATGCCAGGGTGATGCAAGGGTGGTGTCACGTTATTTACAGTGACAAAACATACAAATACTGCTTCAAACAAAATTAAACAATAGGTTTAAAATGTTCCTGGTTCTGTCTCAACTCAGGTCTGTACTAATAATTCTCCACCGCTAGGTTAGAGTAGCTACCCCTCTTCCTTGGAGAAGATAATGTCTATCTTACTCTTCAGGCCTTCTTTTACATGGTTAGCTCTGCCCTGGACTTGTTTTGGTCAGGTGTTTTGATCTTAAGCTGAACCTTTAGTCTTTAACTTTTACGTTATATTGAGATTACTGCTAAGTTCATCTCTACACAAGTTTGCTTGTACAGTTTTCTGACAAATGCATCTTTTTCATCTTCTTTTACAGGTCTATATGTTCTCTTGCTCCTCTCTCCCTGTGCTGGCATGGATGCTCCAACCAGTACAAAGGTGAACTTGATCCCTATAGACTCATTTGGCTCTCTACACCTTGAACAGTTCACAGGTAAGTTATGCAAACTGAAATCCCTTTCACACAGTCCTGGTGTTTAGTAATGCAATGTCCACATCACAGGTGTTCATAATATGACCGTGTATATTGTATTGTATTGTTTAAACAATACAATGGCAGCCATGGCCTAGTGGTAAGGATCTGGTCTTGTGACCAGAAGGTCGCTGGTTCGATCCCCAGACAGGACATGACTGAAGTGCCCTTGAGGCACCTAACCAACCCCCTAACTGCTCCCCGGGCGCCGGTGGATAAGGGCTGCCCACCGCTTCGGGCACAAATTCTCACAGCCTACTGTGTTCACTAGTGTGTGTGTGTGTTTCACTGCATGAATGGGTTAAATGCGGAGGTCAAAAAAATCACATTGGCAAAAATTTTAATATTATAATCTTAAATCTTAAACTAGATAAAAGTAGATGCAAATGACTAAATATGTCTGACATTTACAGTCTTGGAATATGAAGGGTCTATGGAATTATTTCTAAAACTAGAAGGCCTGGCTAATTGGCATATTACCTCACAACAGCTATACTATTAAAGAATACATTTTTGAGCAGAGAAAAGTGGGAGGAACTGGCATGGAATCTAAATTCCATTGAAAAAGTTCACACCTCATTAAAAAACGGCTTCTTTAAAGATGGAAAGGCTAGTTAGTCAACCAACCAACGGTGTTTCTTCTATAGCCTGACTCCAAAGAATCCTTTTAGGGAGCTTATTTTAAAGAGTGCATTGAGAACGCTTATCACTTGAACAATTGCCAGATTGACTGCGGGTTTCCCTGCTTAAGGGTGCAACATTCATAAATAAGATTTTGGATAACAAGAAGCCCAGCACAGCTCGCCAGAGCAACAAAGCAAGTGTTCACCCACAGGACAGCACCCTGAGGACAGCAGCTCAGAGCGCACACCAGCGGTGGGTCTCATTTAAACAAGTCTGAGAGGGAACAAGGAAATAAATAAGGCCCGGAGCTCTTCTCCCCTTTAATGTATTCAATTAAGCTGCTTCCCTCTGGAGACAGGCAGCACACACACACACACACACAGAGAGAGAGAGAGAGAGAGAGAGAGAGAAATACACTGGTATAAAGAGAGACGATCGCCTGGAGAAGAATGCTCTGAATACTCTCATTCTTAGCCTGCTGATTAGAAATCTCTCTCAACAGGTCCTTTCTTAATTAAACTTCCCAAAAGCTGATCCACTCTCACTTCAACTGGGATGGAAATGGGAAAATAAATAAAGAAAACTTTTCAAATGGTAACTTAGAATCACTTGAAGCTGCTTTGAAAGCATTTAACAGTATGTAGAAGGCTTCTCAAAGGATGTCGAACATGGTTCACTGATCCATAATCATCAAGAACATAAAGAACCTGCAACTGAGTACAGCAAACTTCATTATAAATGAGAAAGTGACACTACAGCAAGTGCTACTGAAATAAGTAACGTCAATAAACTGCAACTTTGCAGCATCTGATGGTGCTGGTTTGTTTTGGACAGTTCAAGACAAAAGCCTGAATTTCACCCTCCACACCACCCCACCCCATGCACCCAAAAAGCCCTCAGTCTGTCGTCAGTGGCAGGTACGCGACTAATGAGACTCGTTGGTGCAATTATGAAAAATATGTCTGTGTAAGAATTAATTTGGTATCTCTTTGTACTTGGCGCTAATTTTCCATGCAGTCCCATTGTGTTCCAAAACCCCACTGAATTTGTATCTATTAAAATGAATCTCTTATTACATTGCCTACATCGCCCCTTTGCTCTCTCATTTTTTTCCATAACAAATCAACTTAATCAAGCTCATTAAGTGTCATTATTAGCCATTTATTGTTATCTTTCCCAGTGCTCTACTGACAGGCAATCCCCACCCACTCACGTCCTCATGGCACTGCGGGCATCATTGGGCCTTGACACACACATGCAGATGCACATCCACACACTCGCTCATTTAGAGGCACTCATAGCATGTATAATACATAACATACACACATGCACGTAATTCTCACATACAGTGCCACGTCAAAAATCCTGATTGTTCTTCATAATGGAATTTAAAAAATTATTTTTATGTCTTAATGTTGAACAATTTGGCTTATAGCTCAGAAAATTAGAACTCCAGAATCTCAAATTATTTATTCTTTAAATACTTAATTTCAGCATTCAACAGTATCATCATTAAAATTAAATCAAAATTAAACAATTTAAAATATGTCCAAAAATGTTAGCTTATGAACAAACTGTTTTAGGATATTTTAGTGCAAAATTCTACATACCATGTGCAGTTATTTTCAAACAAGACATTTTAAAGTCAATATTAATGTCTCACATCACCCAGTAAACAGCTGGTTCACCTGTGGACTACTTTTGGTGGGTACTATTGCATTTTCCGGCTTTCCACACATTTCATGAACTGATTGTTCACACCTTGATTTCCAAATGAAATGCTAAATCTATTGAATCTCTTTAGCCAAGGTACCAGACTTTTAATGTTGTCTCAGGTTCAGGAGTATCAATATTAGGAATGTGGAAGTTGTAGCTCTGAGAGACACACAGTGTTTATACCGTTTGAATAGAAATTGACTTTTTTCTAATTTTATTTTCTAATTTTCTAATAAGAAATATTCTAATATCTAATATTCTAATTTTCATTTTCTAATAATTTGAGATTCTGGATTTAGGAGCTCTAAGCCAGACTGATCACAGTAAAACAAAAAAGACTTGAAATATGTCACGTTATGTGTACTGAATATAAAATATGACAGTATACTTTTTAAAACTAAAAATTACAAACATAAAGGTCATTTTTCATAAAATATTTTTTTTTGCAAATTGTGTGTGTGTACATTCAAGATTAAAAAGATTTAATGCTATTAATTCATGCTAAACAGGTCCCTACAACTGCAATATGAAATCCATAAAATTCTTCTCACACAAGGAAGGGCAGTTCAACAAAAATTATCACCTCCTGAAAGTACAAAACAGAACGGCAACACAATTCATACAACAGAAAGCCAAACATACTTCAGCATGTGCTTTAATTTACTGTACAATGAATGTCTATTGAACTTAATTTCTGCTAAAATTTCTGGTTAAATCCATTGACTAATGCAATGTGTTCATAAATGCTTTGGTTTTAATTGCATTACTATCTGGTAGGCAGAAATATGCGGAGCGAGAAAAAACAACGTATGGCAACGCAAGGAAAATGCTAATGAGACAGATATTTATTCCTCATTAATGAGCAACACAAACAAACCAGAACAGATAGCAAGTTGAAAACTTTAACCACCTTTAATCTTATTTGCTCTGGGCTGAAATACAAGCACAGGCATATTTTAACTGATATTTTTGACAATTGTCTGGATTCAAAAGCTTATAATTACAAAAATTACAAGATGCACTAAGAAACTAGACAGTGATAGTGCAACTTTGGTTTGATTTGAGGTTCTTTTTCAAAATATACTTTAAAAATGCCTGTTGCTTTTTATAAAGTGTGCATATTTCCGGATGTATATCTGAGTATATCTGTTTTTAAATAAACTCTTCAAATGTTGAGGATGTACAGTACCAGTCAAAACTTTGGACACATATTAAGGACACTGAGTGGTTTTTCATTATGTTAAAATGGTCTGCATTTTAGATCATCCAAACTATGAAGAAATACACATGGAATTATTCAGTAAACAAACAAGTGTTTTTTACATTCTTCACAGTAGGCACCTCTTGCTTAGATGCAGCTTTCTTGGCATTTCTCAGTCAGCTTTATGAGGTAGTCACCTGGAATGACTTTCAGTTAACAGCTGTGTCTTGTCAAGAGTTCATGACTTGCATTTCTTGCCTCTTAATGTGTTTGAGACATCAGTTGTGTCTAATTTGAAGAATTTAAAATCTAAAACATATTTTGGTTTGTTTAACACTTTTAAATTTAGTACATGATTCCTTATGTGTTCTTTCATAGTCTGCATGACTTCAATGTTAATTTACAATGTAGGGAAAAACATTGAATGAGAAGGTGTGTCCAAACGTCTGACTGATATTGTATCTTCTATGAATTATGTAGTCTAAAGACTCAAAATAGAAGTTCTATCCAGAGTTGCTTACGATCAAGCCAAAAAATATTCCATAACAAAAAAATTCAAATGTGTACATTTTTTGTAAATAAATAAATAATAATACAAATAAATAAATAAGTGTATTTACAAATCAGACCAGCAGAGAGCATATATAAAAACACCAGCCATTTCCTTCTCAGCAAGACTTGGTACATTACACCAGCTCATTTTCATCTCACCATTTCAAAGTTTAATCAGACTTTAACTGCAGCAATAGGAAAGTGTCTTAAACAAAGGCCTCTGCTCTCGACAATAACACTTAAAAAGGTCCTTTGTGTGGCTTTTTTCCCCTGCGAACAATAGCAAATTATATCAGGGTAAGAAATCTTTTATAATGAATCACACATTTGCTGATTGCAAATAATTGCGTTAGGCGTGTAATATTGGCAGGGTCGTTGAGGTGACTGCGCCGTGAGTAATATGAGGATTTGATCTGTGGCCCTCGTTGATGAGGTCTATTCACAGCGTTGCTGACCTGCACCCCCTTCCAGCTCCCCCCTGCACGCTGCCACTTCATTGTGATCAGCAGAGTGTTGGGTAAAGTTTGAAGAGAGGTGCGATTAGAACAGAAGCCTCCCTCAACTCTATAACCTCCTCCCAGCTCCAGACCTGCTGTTACCTCAACCTGCTGCTTTCAGAATTTGTATGGAAGGGAAGGAGAACAGTGATGATCTCCAGTTCTCTGAGGGAGCACAAAGGCCACAGGAGCTACAGAGCAGGGAATATGAAGTGATCATTCAATCTTTCATTCTCTCCTTTTTTGGCTTATATTTATCGGAAATTGTTCACATTTGATTAAGAAGAAATGAAGTGCTGTTCTGCATTTCAGGTGAAGCTGTAATTAAGTCTAGAGCTAGACTCTTAAAACAGGTGGTTCTTCAAAGGTTCTGTAGTAAAGAAAATGGTTCTATATTAAACCATGAACACTCACAGAGCCCAAAGGGTTCCTTGCCATGTGAAATGGTTCTTCAGATTAATGATGAATGTGTGTAGATGGCTATACAGAACCTTTCTGAAAATAGTTCTATATAGCACTAAAAGGAGTTCCTCTATTATTACAAGCTTGGCATTGTGAAGAGAGCAGAACCCATTTTTGGGGCTATGTAGAACCATTTTTAGAAATGTATAGAACCTCATCAATCTGAGGAACTCTTTCACCATGGGAAGATCCCTTTATCCATGCAAAGGGTTCCTTGAATGTTCATGATTCTATATAGAAACATTTTCTTTAATATAGAACCCTTGAAGAACCGTCTCTTTTAAATGTATCTTGTCTTATAGAACAGGGGTGGCCAACCCTGGTCCTGGAGAGCCGCATTCCTGCACAGTTTGGTGATGTCACTGCTCTGACACTACAATTAAACCTGCTAATTGCCTGCTGAGTTGAATCAGGTGTGTTTGATCAGGTAGATCACCAAACTGGGCAGGAATGCGGCTCTCCAGGACTGGAGTTGGCCACCCCTGTTATAGAAGTAACCAGTAACAGATCTTCAGTTGAGTCTACTATAGTTTTTTGAGCCAATTTTTCTTCTTATTTTGTATGATTAAAAGAAAAAAACCTTTGTGTTTTCACATTGGCCAGTCTTGGTCTTGACTTTAAGTAGTATTGACTTGGACATGTTGTGTCCCAGTCTTGGTCTTGTCTCAGACTCAGCTCTAATGATCTTCATTACATTTACGTTCATGACATTTGGCAGACACTCTTATCCAGAGTGACGTGCAACAGTGTTTTGTTTCCATTAAGAGAATCATCTCAGCTAGTACAGATGAGTCTTCAGTCTGTGTTTAAAGACTGTGAGATACTCTGCTGTCAGTCAGTGGGAGGTCATTCCACCACCTGGTGACAGAGACAAGTCTTGATGCTAGTTTTCCATGTGTCTTGAAGGATGGCGGGTCAAGTCGTACTAGAAGTTCGAAGGGTTCAAGGTGTGGCTCGAATCTTGACCACTGCCATTAGGTACGGAGGGGGTGGTCCATTTCTTACTTTGTACGTACAGGAGCATCAGGGTTTTGAATCTGATGTAAGGATCAAGCTACATTGAAGTGAACACAGCAGTGGAGTGACATGGGAGAACTTGGGCTGATTGAAGACCAGCTGAACAGCTGCATTCTGGATCAGCTGCAGGGGCCTGATGGCCTGCGTAGGTAGACCAGAAGTAGTCTTGAGATGACGAGAGACTGAACAAGCACCTGGGTGGCATTCTGAGTTAGAAAGAGTCAGATCCATCAAATTTTGAAGAGGAAGAACCTGCACAACCAAATCAGGTTGCAAGTAATGTAAGTAGAAAACAATAACTGGTTGTCCAGGATCACACGGAGGCTTCTTGATTCTTGTGATGGAATGACCATGAAGTTCTCAAACAAAGAAAGTTCAAGATGCAAACCAGTGGATCCAGTCTTGCTAGGGTTGAGCTTCAAGTGGTGAGTTGTCATCCACTATAGTGTTCATTTGTATAGATATACAGTATAAAGATGACATTTTACTTTACATATTAATCAGCTAAACTTGGCTTCAGGTTTGTCTCAGCTGCAAAATGAGTGACTAAAGGACTGCTCAGAATCACTTCAACATCGTTCAGCAATTAAAACTAGACTCAAACAAATGTAAAAGCTAAATTCTAAAGGCCTCAACAGAATGAGACACACCCTTGTCTGTATTAAGTGTACCCTGTCATTTTCTTCTCAGTTATTAATTTCCAGACTGTATTAATAATTGGACATTCTCTTTTTTACAGCATATTCTATGACAATGAATGTAAACAAACAATCGAGTCATTGAGCACATTGTTCTGATTTTGAAAAGAAATATCAGGGGAAATCACCAAAGACACAAAACCTACATTTCTAATGAATTCTTCTGTAATTACTTCAGGGTATGGAACTCTCTTGTGAAATATTTCAAGCAATTGTGTGCGGTTTATAACACAAATATGTGAAGGACAGCAACAGACTCACCAGAGACAGGATAAACACCTTGCTGCTGTCTCAGTCACGCAGGCCCCAGAGGCCCCTAATACACAAACACACAGCAGGTGCTTCCATACTGTACCATATTTACAGCTGCAGAACTGCAACTAGTACGAAAACAGCACTTTCACACTGACTACACACTCTGGCCACTTCATTAGGTAAACATAGCTTGTTTCTAAATGCATTTTATCAGCTCTGCTGACTATATATGTTCACTTTGTAGTTCTACAATCACAGACTATAGTCCATCTATTTCTCTGTATAATTTGTTCACCCTGTTCTTCAATGGTCAGGACCCCCCATAGATAAGTGACACTGAGAGACTGTTTTCACTCTTTCACTCTGCTAGATTCACTTACATTGTTGGTCCACCTTATAGATGTAAAGTCAGAGACAGTAGCTCCACTGTTGCTGGACAGTTTGTGTCCTCTAGTCCATAAATCAATACAAATTATGAAAAGAGAAATTCAAAAGTATAATATAATATTTGATAAGTGTCTACTACACAGTTCAGATAAAACTTTGTGCCAATGTGATTTGCACACAACAGAATTTGACCTCCGTGTTTAACCCATCCATGTAGTGAAACACACTAATGAGCACGATAGGTTGTCAAGTGTCCAAAATGATGGGCAACCCTATCAACAGCCCCCAGGGAGCAGTTGGGGGTTAGGTGCCTTGCTTAAGATCACTTCAGTCACGACCTGCCTGGGGATCGAACCAGCGACCTTCTGTTCACAAGACCAGATCCCTAACCACCAGGCCACGACTGTCCCCAAGACCTAACCACTCCGCTCATACCTCCCTCTTTCTTCCATACTGTGAAACGCAGCAGGAACATTCATCAATAACAGAAAACGTATGATTTGACGCATTCGATTCACGCTTGGAAAGAAGCATCACAGCTCATCATTGCAGATAAGGAGACAACACTTTCTAATCACATTTCCAAGTAACAGATTATAGAAATGATCCCTGACAGTATAGTCAAAGTAGGTTAGATGGTACAAACCTTTTAGACTTCCAAAAAATCAAACCCACCCTCTCATTTTAATTAACAATGTGGTGACAAAATGTCCAAAATGACTTAATATTTAGGGTATGAATCCAAGTCGAGACTAAGGCCAGGAATGACGGAGAGCAACACAAGACCAAGTCCAATCATATTAAAATAAATAATTTAATTAGTTTGTAATTCATTGTACATTCATTATAATTCATTAGACATCATATATATTACATACTCTAGTCTAAATATTTTATTTATTTATATTATTATTATTATTACAAACCGCATTCCAAAAAAGTTGGGACACTAAACAAATTGTGAATAAAAACTGAATGCAATGATGTGGAGGTGCCAACATCTAATATTT
>BRDA01088229.1:4924-26973 GCA_036984385.1 Crenuchus spilurus
ACCATACTTGAGTGAAAGTATGAGTACTGTCAAAGTAAAGGCATTCTATTCATAAATGTGTTCTCAATTGTACAAAAGTGGAAGTATCGAAACAAAATATAATTAAATGAAAGCCATTAACTATTAGGTACATCCCAGCAAGCCACCACCATCAGTAGACATTCGTTTTTGGTTGAATGTTGGTCATGATGTCATATGACAAAGATTTTATGACAGGATAACGTCTAGTAACATGTGCCTGCTGGGATGGCATTCATTTCATAAGTGACTGTGGTAGAGAATGATAATAATAACTAGAAAAGTGCATTTCCTGAAGGAAACACAGGATATTGAGCATTGCTAAAATGTCCCACAAGCTAAGGTATCCCAGTTGGTTTGTAAGGTGATGCTGTGGTATCTGTGGTGGTTGCTATGGCACCCAAGGCCGTTGTTATGGGCCACAAGGCCAGTGCTATGGCACCGAAGGCCGTTGCTATGGCACCCAAGGCCGTTGCTATGGCACCCAAGGCCGTTGCTATGGCACCCAAGGCCGTTGCTATGGGCCACAAGGCCGTTGCTATGGCACCGAAGGCCGTTGCTATGGCACCCAAGGCCGTTGCTATGGGCCACAAGGCCGTTGCTATGGGCCACAAGGCCGTTGCTATGGCACCCAAGGCCATTGCTATGGGCCACGAGGCCGTTGCTATGGGCCACAAGGCCGTTGCTATTGCACCCAAGGCCATTGCTATGGGCCACAAGGCGGTTGCTAATAGCCACAAGGCGGTTGCTATGGCACCCAAGGTGGTTGCTATGGCACCCAGGGCGGTTGCTATGGGCCCCAAGGCAGTTGCTATGGTACCTAAGGCGGTTGCCATGTCTCTATGTGAAAATGAATGGGAAGAACGAGGGTTGAAAAGACGGCAAAAAGAGAAGTGCAGGTCAGTATGGCCCTGCACTAGAGCTCTGTTATCTGTCCTGATGGAGTACATGAATGTTGGTGGCTGTTGGGACACAGAAACTGTGGCTTGACTGTATGTGAAAATGAATGGAAGTCAATGGGAGGAACGAGGGAAGAAAAGATGACAAAAAAAGGAGTGCGGGTCAGTATGGCTCTGGACTAGAGCTCTGTTACCTGCCATGATGTAGTATATCAATTTTAGTTGTTGTCGCGCAAATGGAAGCCTGGAATTTGGTATGGCCAAAAATGAATGGAGGTCAATGGGACGAAAAAGGGATGGCAATAAAACGACAAATAAAAGAGTGTGGGTCAAAACAACAGTGAATTTGTGCTCAGGGGCCTGCCCTAATATAGTGTATCCGAAACGGTGCAAGTCGGTCAAGCAGAAGTACAGTAGATGAGCATGCATTTTTGCTCCCCATTCATTCTCTATGGGAAAAAAATCCCATATTAAGGAAGTTTTTAGGAAAACCGCAAATCCGATCAAAATTCTGTATACGAGCCTGGATCACACAATTGGACCGAACAATCTGGAGTTGGAATGGTGTCGATATCTCAAAAACTGCGGGACAAGAAGCGCGTCAAAAATCCGGCGGAAGAAGAAGAAGAATATATGAAAAATTGAATAACAGTATATAATATAATAATAATAATAGCCACTACTACTAACACTACTACAATTGCTATTAAAGGCACAGTATGTAGTTTCCAGCGACATCTAGTGGTTTAGTTTCCATATTGCAACCAACTGAAGACTCTTTCCACAGCCCCTCCCTTCCAAACACGAAGGAGTCTCTATGGTGACCGTAAGATGTCATATATCTTTGATACTCCCAAACGCGATGTCTAATAGCAGATTTAGAGTTAGTGATATGTCAAGTGGTAAGATTAATTTTAATTAGAAATGTAATATGTAAAATTATCATAGCTACAACGCAGATGAAACATATTTTCTGCACTTCAGTAGTGCTATTGTAAACGTTAGCTGTTTTCTGTACAAACAAAGTAACACAGTAAACGCATCAAACTGCTTCACTGTAGACAGATAATGCAGACAGGATACACATTTTTCTCTAGTCAAGGTACGCTTGCCATGCTCTGAAGAAGGCACTTCAGCCAATAACAGTTCACACGAGCTCATATTAACTAAGCTCGCGAACTAGCGTGCAGCTACGAATCTCTGGTTCCACCTTAAATGCTGCAGTGGTGTTCAGTTCCGATGCGCTACAATGTCCTGCAGCACCATTTAAAGTGGAATGGGGGGAAAACACTGCACACACGAATATGAAGCTAAGTTTCATCATGTTTTCTTTTCTTTGACGATTGAAGTTGTGTTTTCTCTTCTTGACGAGCATAAGAATGTTCGCCATCTTAACAAATAAACCAAAAAACCTTTATTCTTGCTTCTCAGCCATGTATTTCTTCTTATTGAGGTATATGTTTATTTCTTCTTCTTCTCCTGTTTTATGTCAGCCAACAGTAAAACAAAGCTACAGCGCCTTCAAATTTGAGTGGCCAATTCGTCATTAAAACACAAACGGTTTTTGCTAGCCTCGTTTGTCCTTTTCGAAGTACTGTAGGAACATGGCGATGCAACATGGCGGCCTCAGTTGGTGTTCGACCCGCGACCAATGTAGATATAAACAGCTTATTCTAAGGTAAAATAATCAGACTTCTTGGTTCATGATTAGATGTGTTTTTAATCATTTTTATTAGCGATTATCTTAAATTCTGCTAAAAGATAACCCGAAATATTACATACTGTACCTTTAAGTTGGTAGAATGTTATTATTTTGTCTTCAAAAAACGTTAAGTTTTTATGATAGCAAATAGATAGACTGTGATGACAGATGATAGATAGACTGTGATGACATATGATAGATAGACTGTGCTATGGAATTAGCATCTGTCTTTAAAAAAAATAAGAATAAATCTGTAGGCTTCATTTGCTAATTTATATAGTTATTTTGACATGATGTGTGTACTGCTAGACCAATGTCATGAATGAAAGTTTGTAACATATACTAAGTACATGCAGAGGGGCACAGCCACAACGTCATAATTACGATACAACCAGAGCAATAGACACCACTGATTTACTGCTTTAATAATTGATAGTTGATTAATAATCAGTCACTTAATCTATCAATCAACCTTTTTCACTTTAAAACACATTGAGGGAGACCATCATTTTCAAAGCAGCTGAGCATTTACAGATTAAAGAGATTTAAATGTACATGATTGTTATACAGCACATGGGATATTGCACATAATGCTGTATAAATATCACAGATTAGTTAAGAGCTGAAAACTACTGTTGATCAAAAATATCTTATTTTTATCTTATCTTTTTTTCAACAATTGAATTGATATGTTAAATAAAATTTTAAATTAAGCATGTACAGTAGTGCCGTGAATACGGCATTTTTAATATTTTTAAAACTTTTCAGTTTCTGGTTAAACCACATTAAAGTCATATACATGTGAAATTGTTCTTGGCCAGTAACAACCATATTAAGACTTCAGTTGAATTGAATGGATAAATGCATTCTCTTCAATATATAATGGAATTTTCTGAAAAACATTTTGAATTGAATTGAATTATTGTTCATAACTTGTAAATGTCCTATGTATACTGCTCCATATATAGGTTTAAGCAAGTATGTTCAATGAGGTATTTATATGAGATGTATTAGATGTTAAGACACTTTTATAAGTTGCTATCTAAAGTAGAAAATATTTACAATATGTAGTTAAAACATGTTATTTTTTAGTTAGTATTTTTTAACAACAAAACATGGTGTATTTGATGGTTCACAAGATGCTGTAGTTCAATTCAAAATGAATGGAGTTCATTATAATTATCTCCCTCCACTTTTTGTACTTTGAGAGGGAAATTACCTTAAACGCAATTTAGAATGAAATGTAAAACAGCAATGACTGACAATGTGTTCGTATAAGCAACAAAAAGCCATTTTACATGTTTACTCAAGCATGGCCATTTTTAATGGCAAAAGAGGGCTTTTTACTGCACAAATTATAAACCTGAAATGACAGCTAGTAAGTACCATACTAAAGATCTACTCATTTACATTTACAGCATTTGGCAGACACTCTAATCCAGAACGACGAACAACAGTGCTTTCATTCCATTAAGAGAATCATCTCAACTAGTACAGACAGGATAGAGACCAAACTACTCTTCAGTTCAGACACTGTTAGAACAACCGTTACTAATACCCTAGAAGGAAGGAAAGATGCATACTTATCCACAATCTAAGAGCATAATGTATTACAATAAGAGATTTATACTAGTACTCCCTTCAGTGCTCCACAAAGAGATGGTCTTCAGTCTGTGTTTGAAGACTGTGAGTGACTCTGCTGTTTGAACAGCCAGTGGGAGTTCATTCCACCACTTCGGTGCAAGGACAGATACTCAAAAGATTTCTACTCAAATAAACACACAAATGTTACAGTTACTTAATAATCATATAGGCTAAAGGAAAGCATGCATTTTCTTCTTAAAGTTGATAAAAATTCTGTAGGAAGAGTCAGGAGATGGCTTTTCAGATCTGTTGTGTATTCACATGCATACAGAGAATGACGCATGGGCAAAACTTTGTAGTAAGTCTGTAACTAGTCCAAAGAACACATATTCTTCAGGGTTTAAGTACAGTTGCGTATGGGGGAGGGATCAAGGTTTGAAAAAAGCTAAAGTGTGGAGTTGACAATGAATGAATAGAGGAATGTAACGGAGTGAATGTGGAAGGTGTGAAGCAGGAAGGTGAAGAGATCAAAGATGACAAGGAAACCAGACTAGGTAATAAACGTAACAAAAGTGTGGAGAAGTGTAAAGGAGAAGGTACAGTGATCTCTCTGTCATTAGCATAACAAAAGGTCAAAATAAGTTTGGGGACAGTAACTACTATGCTGTTCTAAATCAGATTAGATATGAGGAAATTACCATTACAGTTGCCACAACCTCAGGCTTCCTGTTTGTCTATGCATCTTTGAGTAAAACACCTTTATTTATTTATAGATTGCTGAGATTTTTTTTTTTTTTTTGATTGATTGATGTGAATAAGTGATGACAGGTGTATACTGACTACTATTTAACATCAGTTAACTCTGAACACAGCCTCATCCCCAATTTTTAGAGGATTTAAATTTTTATGGAACAATTTTGTTTTATTTTCCCCTATAAATGATTAAAGTTTTTTAATTGAATTTCACAGATTATAAGTCACATTTGCAAGAGACCATGTCACACCCACTGCCAGCAGCAGAGGGCGACAGCAACAAGTCCTAAAAACTGTTGTCCAGAAAGGTTTGAGATAATCAGGTCTAACTGGGCACACCTGTTGAGCAAACAGCGCTTAGTGTCACCATTTCAGAGGGGTGACTGGTATGGTACATTAGCAAAAAGAAAGCTTTAGAAAGAAAAGCAATAAATGAAAAAGTAAGTACTGAGTTGAGAAGACAAAAATAAACCAACTCAACACTGAAAATGAAGGGGGGAAAGTGAGCCAGGGAAAAGGAGAACATAAGCACAGCCTTAAAGTTAGAAGGCAAGAGCAGAAAAGAGAGAGAGAGAGAGAAAAGTATTTGAACTGAAAAGAGACCAAAAAATAAATTCAGATCTAAGAAAATAAGAAACAAAGAGTTTGTTAGTTTTAAAAGAAAGACATTTTTCTGTGGTTTATTATCTTGTTTTGTTTGAGTTGTTTGATGCCATCTGGCATCTCCTTTGTCTTTCCCACTTTTTTCACATTTTATCTTTTAGGCACAATACCTCCCAAGCACAAGCATAGGGGTTTTCACACACACAATATCACTGGTTCAAGTCCCATCCTCAAATGAACTTTCACTTAATCCTCTTACATCTCCCCAAACACAGAGGACCTCACCACCTTCCATAAAACCTTATTCTCACTTGTTTTCTTTCAAGAAATTTCTGGCAATAGGACTTCGTTTTTAAGTATTTTACTTCTGTTTAGTATTTTTTTAAATGGAAAATTGGAATATTAGTTTGTGTTGTGAAGAACGGATGAATAAAAGTTATGTTTCTTTAATAAAGGCCTGACCATTATGTGATGGAGTGGGAGGAGCCAAGCACAGATATGGAAACCTGGTAAATGTAGGTTAGGAAGGGAATAAGGGACTGTGTGTGAATATGTACATAAGTATATGTACAAGCTTTGGCTGGCTGCCCTGCACTGTACTGCTTAAGAGTGTGATGGGTTCTCTGAGAATAGCAGACTGTGACACAAGCCAGGAAAAATAGTGGGGAAACAAAGGAACATAGTAAAAAAGTTTTCAAATATATAACTGACAGAGCATAGTCCTTGCCAGGCCCTACACTTCACCCTTTTTTAGGCTGTTATTATATTGCAATATACTGTTATTCGTTTTTCATATATTCTTCTTCTTCTTCTTCCGCCGGATTTTTGACGCGCTTCTTGTCCCGCAGTTTTTGAGATATCGACACCGTTCCAACTCCAGATTGTTCGGTCTGATTGTGTGATCCGGGCTCATATACAGAATTTTGATCGGATTTGCAGTTTTCCTAAAAACTTCCTTAATCTGGGATTTTTTTCCCATAGAGAATGAATGGGGAGCAAAAATGCATGCTCATCTACTGTACTTCTGCTGGACCGACTTGCACCGTTTCGGATACACTATATCAGGGCAGGCCCCTGAGCACAAATTCACTGTTGTTTTGACCCGTACTCCTTTTTTTTGTCATCTTTTCTTCCCTCGTTCTTCCCATTGACTTCCATTCATTTTCACATACACTCAAGCCACAGAGTTTCTGTGTCCCAACAGCCACCAACATTCATGTTCTCCATCAGGACAGATAACAGAGCTCTAGTGCAGGGCCATACTGACCCGCACTTCTCTTTTTGTCATCTTTTCATCCCTCGTTCTTCCCATTCCTTTTCACATAGAGACATGGCAACCACCTTAGGTCTCATAGCAACCGCCTTGGGTGCCATAGCAACCGCCTTGAGGCCCATAGCAACCGCCTTGAGGCCCATAGCAACCGCATTGGGGCCCATAGCAACCGCCTTGGGTCCCATAGCAACCGCCTTGTGGCCCATAGCAACCGCCTTGAGGGCCATAGCAACAGCCTTGGGTGCCATAGCAACGGCCTTGGGGCCCCTAGCAACGGCCTTGGGAGCCATAGCAACCGCCTTGCGGCCCATAGCAACCACCTTGCGGCCCATAGCAACGGCCTTGGGGCCCCTAGCAACGGCCTTGGGACCCATAGCAACGGCCTTGGGTCCCATAGCAACGGCCTTGGGACCCATAGCAACGGCCTTGGGACCCATAGCAATGGCCTTGGGGCCCCATAGCAACGGCCTTGGGCCCCATAGCAACGGCCTTGGGACCCATAGCAACGGCCTTGGGGCCCCTAGCAACGGCCTTGGGGCCCCTAGCAACGGTCTTGGGACCCAGAGCAACGGCCTTGGGCCCCATAGCAACGGCCTTGTGGCCCATAGCAACCGCCTTCGGTCCCATAGCAACCGCCTTCGGTCCCATAGCAACCGCCTTCGGTCCCATAGCAACCGCCTTGGGGTCAATAGCAACCACCTTGGGTGCCATAGTAACCGCCTTGGGGGCCATAGCAACCACCACAAATACCAAAGCATCACCTTACAAACCTGGGATACCTTAGCTTGTGTGCCATGTTAGCAATGCACAATATCCCGCATTTCCTTCATGAAATGGACTTTTCTAGTTTATCTCTGTAACTCAGAGCTATATTTTTCAACTCTGTTATTTTCTTTTTCTCTTTTATAGCTGTATTTCTTTTTTTTCAGCTCAGTGATTGATTTTAGATTATTTTACTTCAAAGCTGAAATTCTTTTTTCTCTTTCCAGCCAAGTATTTTTATTTTGTATTTTTTGTTGAAGCCACAGCTGTCCTTTTGTTTCTCTTGTGAGACAGCATAGCAGTGATCCCTCAAACAAACGTGGTCCTTTAACCTGCATAACCAGTATGTGTAACCAGTTTGAGCTGATTGGGTTCTCACCTGTTTGTCTTTTCCTTTATGTTGGTGCATTTCTTCTGGTGGTAGTTGTCCTCTTACTAGTGTGGTTTTTATAGAAGTTTGCAATGTTTCATACATGCAAAAAGGACTGTCGATGACTTATATAAAAAAATGTGGGATCCAAAACAGAGGAATTCAACTGCATACATTACTTTTTAAACTATGCATAGTATTCCGCTGTTAAAATAGAAGCCACAATTGGTGCCTTTGTGGTTTTCACAGGTTTACCCAAATATTTGTGATTTTCCAATTCTCTAACAATAGATGAAGCAGCCATTTTAGGATTTAAAACACAATTGGAGAAATTGATAAAACAGTGTGGATTATGTCCACTTCCATCTATTCCACCTTTTAAAAAATCAGCACATATCTAATCATACTGCATTGTTATAAATATTAATGTAACTTTAAAGAATTTCATAATGAATCAGTTTGGTTTCCTCTACTGCCTTACAACAGTGGATTATTAATTTATTTCAGAGCATCTTTTTAGTAAAAAATAATTAATGTAAAAAAAATAGTAAAAAAAAAAATCTGGTGTACTAAAATAGATTGGTGATTAAAATGACATAGTATATTATAAATTATAAATCTAAATTGTGACCATATTTGTGCACTGTACTTAATGTGCTGAGTACATCATTATTGTAGGTCGGTTCCTTCCTGCTGTGGTTAGACTTTACAACCAACACTACTTCCAGTAGACCACTTATAACCTATAACTTATAACTCCTAACTCTTTAACCTCACTCATAGCCTAACATAATTTCACTGATGTAAATATCTGACTGGGAATATTTTTGGACAATACATATGTAATATATAATGTGCAGCATTCATTCATTACAATACTGTGATATGTATATATCATTATGTGCAATATTTTAATCCAAAAAATCTGCAGTATCCCATGTGCAATATCATCTTTATCTTTATCAACATGAAAAATAAAATTGCTCATAAAAATAACATTTTCCCAGACAAAAAACCTTTTCCCACTTCATCATCACGTCACAATAAAGAAGAATCTTATACACTTCGCCATCTCCTGACTATCTTTCTGGTCCTGGGAAAAGATTATTTTCAATTGGTCCCAAAACCTAGGAACCAGAAGCAGAAACATTTACATGCAAACCAAGCTCCTGCTTCATTTGTATAGGACTGGATAGGCCTTAGCAAAGAGCCCAGTACCCCATACTCTCAGAGCACCGCCCTCCAAACAAGATCCCTGTATAGTTGAAACACACCCTCCGGACCACCACACCCTTCTGCCAATCCAGGGGCACTGCCCATGATGTTCACACGGTGATGTAAAGATGTATCAACCAAGACAGCCCTGCAACATCCAGAGCCTTCAGAAACCTAGGGTGGATCTCATCCAGCCCCAGGGCTCTGCCACCAAGGAGTTTTTTTACTACCTCGTCCACCTCAGCCTGAGTGATAGGTGAGTCACCCCTAAGGTCCCCAGACTCTACTTCTTCTCTTGAAGACATGCATCCATGGCCTCACCAAACTCCTCCCACATCCATGTTTTTGCTTCAGCAACAGTCAAAGCTGCAGCCCGCTTGTCTCTTTGGTACTCAAAAGCTACCTCTGGAGTCCCACAAGACAACAAGGCCTGATAGCACTTTTTCTTAAGCTTGACAGCCTCCCTCACCAAGGGTGTCCACCATCTGGATCAGGGGTTGCCACCCCAGCAAGCACCAAACACCTTGCAGCCACAGCTCTGGTCAGCTGCCTTCACAATTGAAGCCTGGAACACAGCCCATTCAGATTGCATGTCCCCTGCCTTCCACAGAATGTGGGCGAAGCTCTGTTGGATGTGGGAGTTGAAAATCTCTCTGACAGGTTTCTCTGCCACATGTACCAAGGAAATCCTCACTACATGTTTGGGCCCTCCAGGTCTATCCAGCATACTTCCCTGGCATCTGATCCAACTCATCACCAGGTGGTGATCAATGAAAAGATCAGCCCCTCTCTTCACCTGAGTGTCCAAGACACATGGCCACAAGTCCAATGATATGATTATAAAGTCAATCATTGAACTTTGGCCTGGGGTGTCCTGGTGCCACGGGCACTAATGGGCACCCTTGTGCTTGAACATGGTGTTAGTTATGGATAAACTGATAACCACAGAAATCGAGTAACTGGACAGGGTTCAGATTGGGGAATTGCCTCTCCAGGTTACACTGTCATTGCTCACGTGACCATTGAAGTCCCCCAGCAGAACAATGAAGTCCCCAGAAGGAGTGTTTAACAGGACCCCCACTAATTACTCTAAGAAGGCTGGATATTCTGAACTGCTGTTTGATCCATAAGTCAGAACCCATCCCCCAACCAAAGAGGCATAGGGAAGCAACCCTCCTATCCTCTAGGGAAAAACCACACACACAGTCACCGAGCTGGGGCACTTTAAACAAGCCTACCCCTCCCTGATGCCTCTCACCTTGGGCAACTTCAGAAAGTAAAAGTCTACAGCCCCTCTCAAGGAGATTGGTTCCAGAAACTGAACTGTGCTTTGAGGTGACTATATCAGGCTGGTATCTATCAACCTCATGCACCAGGTCAGGCTCCTTTCCTGCCAGTGAGGTTATATTCTATGTCCCAAAAGCTAACTTCAGTAGACGAGAATCAGAAATCATACAACACCCAACCACCATTATTGCCTCCCTCACAGGTGATGAGCCCATGTGGGAGTCGACCCTTGTAGCTCATTTGGGTTTAACATGGACAGCCCCCATGGATACAGATCCCACCACCAGGCCCTCACCAAAAAGCCCCTCCTCCAGGCCTGGCTCCAGAGTGGGGCCCCAGTAACCCTATGCCAGGTGAGGGAAGTGGGCCTTGTTGTTTTTGTTTTTCATAGTGGACTTGTTGGATCACTTTTTTTCTGGCCTGTCACCGAGAACCAGTTTGTCTTGGGAGACCCTACCGGGGGCTATTGAACCAGACAACATAGCTTGTATGGTCATGCAGGCATGCAATCCCCTCTGCCACAATAAGGTAGCGATCCAAGGAGGGGTAAATCCATATATGATCTTAAAATAAATACACAGCCACGTAAAACTTTGGAAGGTTTGTTTTCAGCTGAAGTGATGTCGTAATATCCTGTCCCTCTAGCCAATGAGCGTTGAGCCCCACCCCCGTCAAAAAAGGGTCGTTTATGATTATGTTTTTAATTTACGATTTTACAGTTTCATTTACAGATTTACATTTACATTTACGATACTTAAAACTTATGTTTTCAATACCTGTTTTATGTTTATGCTTAAGCTGAGCATGTTTTGACACCATAGCAGAATTGCTATATCTTTAAAAGAGTTACTTTTTCCAAAAGAAATATTTTGCACAATGTTCCATATATTTAAATATGAGAGAGAAATACCTATACTTTCTTAGAAGTGATTGATTTCCTGGGAAGCATGGTGTTAAAACAAACCTTATATATATATATATATATATATATATATATACAGTCAGTTGCATCTTCTCTAAATGTTTTTGTTTAAAATATAATCCTTTTTTGCTGCATACTGTAGAATTTGAATATTGAATTAATATTGTTCTGTTCTTAATGTTTCTGTATCAGGTATTACACTGAGAGGGGCGATGCTGTAGCCAAGGCATCCAAACAGCCTCATGTGGTGAATAAATATTTTTTCTATAAATCTGCTTTGAAATGTCTTTTTAGACATTTATTTTACATAATTTAAAGCCGTTTTTTCTGATACATTACATATCCTTGCTGTTATGTTACAGGGAGATTATAGGCAGCTTGTTCATGAGTTGGATCAACACCAGTGCTGTGAGCTACGCATTGTGGTTCTGGAGATCCGCAACACATATGTGAGTTCAACCCCTATACCTGCAGCAATGACTTTTATCAAATGACTAGTGTGTATGTTGTTTGAAACACTGGATTACTGTAGATTACATTTACTTTTTTTTACTTTAGGCTGTGTTGTTTGATGTCATCAACAAGAACTATGACAAGATTAAGAAACCCAGAGGAGACTGCAAAGTTCTTATTTACTGAGAAATAAAATCTGTGCTGTGTGTGCAGATACACACATAAAACACCACATATGCATTTCACATATGCATTTTCCATAGCCTTAGTGACAGTACATTGTCAATTTTTATTAACATTGACATAATAAAACTGTGGGATTACATTAAGGTTGCATTTTTCAGTTCTTTTGAATGAGTCCTACTTTGTGTTCAATACATTTAAAATAAATTGCTACCATTGTTTCAGTCATCAGTTTTTTTTCATCTACTAAGTCACATTTATTGAAATTATGTACCATATACCAGAATAACTATTACGCACAAAGTTATTTTTCAGGTCCATGGTGCAACACTCAACAGGACATTACACATACTTAAATTTATAAATGCACTCGCAATCACACTAATGCTTAGTGCTCTTAAATGTGCTAAAATGAAACAATTTGCCAATGTGATTTTCACACAACAGAATTTGACCTCCACATTTAACCCATTCGTGCAGTAAAACACACACACACACACACTAGTGAACACAGTAGACTGTGAGAATTTGTTCCTGAAGCGGTGGGCAGCCCTTATCCACTGGCGCCCGGGGAACAGTTAGGGGGTTAGGTGCCTTGCTCAACGGCACTTCAGTCATGTCCTGTCTGGGGATCGAACCAGCAACCTTCTGGTCACGACCAGATCCTTACCACTAGGCCATTGCTGCCCCCATTTTTTTGGTTTAAACATACCAGTGTATGTAAATCAATGTTTCACAACAGTGGCATGCAAAAATGTGGGTACCCCTGTTAAAAATGCCAGGTTTGTGATTTAAAAAATCAGACCAAGATTACACAGTAAATCTGCCAGTGTTAAATCAACACATTTAGAGTTAAATTAACACTGAGAGTGTTACATTTTGACACCCTCAGTATTAATTTAACTCTAATAGTGTTGATTTAACACTGGCAGGTTTACTGTGTAAGCATTTCAGACCTTTTTCACCTTTAATGTGACCTATAATCTGTACACTTCCATTGAAAAATAAAGTGAAATCTTTTAGGGTGGAAAAGTAAAAACAAGAACTAAAATAATGAAGTTGCATAAATATGGACACCCTTAAATTAATACTTTGTTAAACTACTCTTTGAATTTATGACAGCATTCAGACTTTTGGGATAGGAGTCTATCGCACATCTTGACTTGGTAATCTTTGCCCAATGTTCATTGCAAAAGTGCTTTAAATCAGATTGTAAGGGCATCTCTTGTGTACATCCCTCTTTAGATCAACCCACAGATTTTCAGTTGCAATCAGGTCTGGGGTCTGGCTGGGCCATTCCCAAATTTTGGAGTTCTTCTGGTGAAGTCATTCTTTTGTCAATGTGGAGGAATTGGTTGGATTGTTATTAGGTTGAAAGATGAAATTCCGCTTCATCTTTAGCTTGTTATCAGAGGCCTGAAGGTTTTGTGCCAAAATTGACTGATATTTGGAACTGTTCATAATTACCTCCACCTTGACTAAAGCCACAGTTCCAGTTGCAGAAAAACAGCACCAAAGCAAAATGCTTCCTCCACCATGCTTCATTGTGGTATGATGATCTTTTTTTGGTGCCAAGTGTTGGCAAACAATCCTTTTGGAATTATGATTGACACTTGATTTTGACAAAACATAGCTAGGCTTGGATGTATGTGGTTTAGCATTGTCTTCCATGGCCTTGGCCAACCCTGGTCCTGGAGAGCCGCATTCCTGCCCAGTTTGGTGATCTCCCTGATCAAACACACCTGATTCAACTCAGCAGGCAATTAGCAAGTTTAATTGTAGTGTCAGAGCAGTGACATCATCAAACTGTGCAGGAATGCGGCTCTCCAGGACCAGGGTTGGCCACCCCTGCCATAATGTAACCCTGTGGTTTCCATAAAGATTTGTTTGACCACAGAAAAGAGGTTTGTTTTGCTTTAATCCATTTAAAATGAGCTTTGGTCCAGAGAAGACATCAGCATTTGCATAATCTTCTTTGGTACAGCTTTAACTTGCATTTGTGAATTGTGTGCACAGCCAATGATTTCTGGAAGTCTTTCTTAGCCCATTCAGTGATTTCCAGTACATAATCTTGCCTGTTTTTAGTGCAGTGCCCTCTGAGGGCTCAAAGACCAATAGCATCTAATACTCTGTCAGTCTTATCCCTGGAACACAGATGGACTCCAACAAGGCACATCATGAATCTAAAACTTCATATTCAGCTGAGTAGTGATTTATTTGGTAACAAATCTTAAATAAATAACCCCCTACAATCATTATTCTGAAGGAATGTTTGGTATTTAACATCATTTAAAAAGAGAAACAGCCAAATGCACTGGCCAATGTACTCCTGCTCCTCTGACATCATTGTGAATGTTGTATAAGACTCTGGTTGTTTTATTTGGTCATATCAGAACAACATTGTTTGTTATGATGTTTTAATTAAATAAATAATTAAATATATTGAACGTATCACAGAAAAACTGTAAAAATAATTTGCAAAACCATGGCTTGGGGCTTCTGCACTATCATGTGATAATAGTGTAATAGATTCTGCACTGTGCAGACTTTTTTGGCCATTGTATTTTGAGAGAGAGCAAGTGATATGGTGAGACAGTGAGTTCCCATACAAAAACACAGATTGAAAAAAATACCATATTGAATTGAACTGAACTATGATATGTAGTTGTGCACACAAACTACTTTAACAGTGGACACAATAATATCTGGATTTCGTAGCTAGCTATCATTTTTAAGATATGTATGTTTTTTTGTACCTAAACCATTTTACCTTTTAGCCCATGAAGTTATTCATTCACATGATTATTTATTTATGGGACTGTTATGGGCAAAACACAGTTGTAGAATACAGGTTGGAAGCTTTTAATCCAGTATCACAACTAAACCTGGAGAAAATGATTGCTTTATCAAACTGTAGAACCTGCAGACTTGATACAATTCCTTCAAAATTACTTAAACACTGTCTATTACAATCAAACCTATCTTAACAATAGTAAACTTGCCCCTCCGCTTAGGACATGTACCCAAAGCTTTTAAACTAGCAGTTATTAAACCTTTGATTAAGAAATCAAATGTAGATCCTAATATATTGTCCAATTATGAACATATGTCTAATTTGGCATTTATATCTAAAAATTTTGGAAAAAGTTGTGGCCCAACAACTTTGTTCATATTTGCATAAAAACCACATATATGAAAAGTGCAGCCTTTGATATAATAGACCATACTATTCTCAAAAGGCTAGAGAACATGGTTGGAATCACAGGAACAGCCCTATTGTGGTTCAATTCTTACCTAACAGAATGTTACCAAATTTGTAAATTTTAATGATCGTCCAACAGTACAAAAGTGAGATATGGAATTCCACAAGGATCTATCTTAGGACCTCTATTATTTATACTTTATATGCTGCCATTAGGCCATGTTATAAGCAAACATAATATTAGTTTTCACTGTCATGCAGATGGTACACAACTTTATATATCAGTTAAACCTGATGACAGGATTAGATTAAAGAAAATGGAGGACTGTGTAAAATATGTGAAATGCTGGATAACTTCGTCCTTTTAAATAGTGACAAAACAGAGGTTCTTCTTCTGGGCCCAAAGAACACAAGAAATAAATAATCAGGTTTAAGATTAAATCTGGATAACTTAACTGTTACACCTGGCTTAGTAGCAAAAAAAAGTTACGAAATGCCTTATCCCTACATGATGCAGAACAATTGGTACATGCGTCCATTACTTCAAGACTAGATTACAGTAATGCACTATTATCAGGATGTTCTAGCAGAAAACTAAATAAACTTCAATTAGTTCAAAATGCAACAGCCAGGGTTCTTACTAAAACCAGAAATGGTTATCATATTAGCCCAGTTTTATCAGTATGACACTGGCTTCCAGTTAAATTCTGAATCGAATACAAAATTCTTTTAGTGACGTATAAAGCTCTAAATGGGTTCACCCCTGAGTATCTACAAGATCTTATTTCCATCTCATTTACTTAGATCACAGGGTGCTGGCTTCTTGAAATTAAATCAACTTTGGAATAACCTCCCAGACAACGTCCGGGACTCAACCACAGTCTCAAACTTTAATTCTAGGTTGAAAACTTACCACTTTAGTATAGCCTTTGGTAATTAGTACATGACATTATATAAAGGTTGCAGATCCAGGGGTTTACTGACATAAGGATTTATAGTAAACTAAAATGCTAGGACTGTCTTACCGCTGCTCACATGATCACTCAGGTTTGTTGATGGAGAGAGGGATGCCAGTGTCTCGGGGAGCTCCCATGCCTGTTTACCTTCTGGTTCTCTCCTTATAGGTAGGCTTTTCTAGATAATTCCACAGGAGTAATAATAATTCAACCTACAGCAGACCTTAATGGTCCAGTTTTACACAGCAGTCATGGAGTTCATCCTTATATCTGGATTACCATCTGGTTTTGGTCCTCCACCTCATTAGAACGAGTCAAACATCAATGAACAATGAGGACAGCCGAGAAGATCATTGGATGTAATATGCCAATGCTTCAGGACATCTGTAACAGAGGTGAGGAATTGTGCTGCCAAAATTATAGCTGAATTATAGCTCCCATCATGGACATCACCTCTTCCAGCAACTGCCCTCTGATAGAAGACTCAGGACCATTAAAACCAGCATAACACTACATGCAAACAGCTTTTTTTCCAGATGTGTAGCACTCATTAATCATAGTGAACACCTTGCACTTTAACTTTAGACTTGACTCTACTCTGTTACAGTTAATTCTCTGCAACACAGTACTCATTTGCACAGCTTATACAAATGTTCAGAACACAAATGTCAATATCATGCAGAATATTCAGAATATCCATATATAGATATTCCTACACTGCGTGGGGAACCAAGATTTTACAGGGGCACAACACATCCCTTTCGTCAGCACAAAAATAGTTTAAAAATAGTAAGAAAAATAATTACAAAATAGTCAGAGATAAGGCCGTACTGTCAGGAGCTGGCAACACAAGAGACCGGAGGCAGGAGATCTTCACACAAACACACTTTTATTTATTGTGCACGAGGGCACTAAACACACGAACTTGACTTTATGAGAGTTTACGACATACACATTCACATTCACTGTTTGACATTTAATGAGCGACACAGACAGACACAAGGTGGCAGTACTTATATGGGAACTAATCTAGGAATACATGAGGAACAGGTGAGCACAATCACAAAACATGGTGAGACAATCCGGGGGTGGAGACAATGACGTCAGAAGGTCGGAAGTAGACAGGGGTCATGTGAGGCCGTGACACGTACATTAGACATATTTGCTGTCGGGGGAGACCGCAGGTGGTTACGCGTGTGGGGCACCCACATGCCAAGCACTGCTGCTGCTTCCTTCTTTGTAGTGTAAGACTTCTTCTGTATGTGTGTGTTCTCACACCAAGACACCGTTGGCCAAATTAAGATTCTGATTCTGAAGTAAAGTTCATCTGTAGTGAGCTGCCCATTGTTTAGCTATTTTATCATACAGAATCACTAGAGAAATGTCAGAGAAAGGCTGACAGTTTTGTTAACTCTTAATGGCCTGGAAGAAACAGAAGGTTCATTATCTATGTACAAGCACACTACACAGATTATATATAAATATCAAGACACACTTCTTATTCTGCAGCGTTCCGCAAGCTTAACAATATGCAACGTTGATAACATTTAATGTTATTCTTATTACACATGAATGTGTGTTTCTGGTTGGCTCTTGACATTAAAAGTATAAAAATAATGACACAAATGTAGTCAGACTGAAGTTTAATCCGTACATAAAGTGTGTAAACAGTAATGTTATATTCTTTAGTAACACACACATTATAGCTCTGAGCTATCAGTCCGTCTATGTCTCTCTCTCTCTCTCTCATACACACACACAAACAAAAAAAACATCATACTGTAACATTTTATAAAGGTGTGTGTATGAAAGAGAGAAAGATATAGGATAAGACAGAAGTTCACTTGAAGCTAAATTTACAGAAAGTCAATCTGGTAATTTATGTAGTCCAGCTTTTTTAGGAAGGCCATGGCTGGAGAAATTGCAGTTAGACTGGATAAGAGTGAAATCAATATCAACTGAGGAATCTAGCCTGGCAGCAGTTTTAAAGCAGCACAACTCTGTATTCAGAGATGAACTGGGAAGCATGAAGGACATCCAAGTGAGCCTCCAGGTAAACCCAGATCATCAGTCTATGTTTCTGAAATCAAGCAGTGTTCAATATGCTCTTAAGCCAAATGTGTGAATGCTGATATTGACCATTTGCTTGTACAAGGTGTGCTCATTTCCAAAAATCTAATCAAATCAACTTTATTGTCACATCACCTTACATAGGAAGTACCTGGAGTACTTAATTTAATAAAAGATTGGAATTTGTGAATTATATACAATAAACAGTGCCTATTTTACACATTACTGTCCACAAGTATTCCACATATTTGATATATAGTTTTTGAATACATGATTCGTGAATTAGAGGCTATGATATTTACAGATGTACACATATCCATATATACATGATTGTACAGAATGGGTGGATGTACAGGGGTCAATATGTGTGTGCAGATGTGGATGTGCTGGACTTAAAGTTCAGTTAGCCTATTTTGGGATTGTGGATGTGGTTGGATTGTCCATAGGGAATATGATGATTAAGATTAAGTACTACTGGCTGTTCAGTAGCCTAATGGCATGGGGGAAGAATCTACCTCTGGACTGGCTGGTTCTGAAGTTTATGCTTCTGTATGTCCTGCCACTCAGCAGCTGAGAGAACAGACAGTGGCTTGGGTGGGTGGAGTCCTTCAGAATCTTCCTGGTCTTCATCAGGCAGCGGCTGGTGTACAAGTCCAGGAGGTTTGGGAGTTGAAACCCAAGTAATATGCTGGGCTCCCTTTACAGAGCTTTCCACTCAGTGCACAATGTTGCACAATAGCACAATGTTGCTATTTACATTTAGTGTACACTGTTCTATTTACACTAAGTGTGAACTGTTATCTAAACTAAGTGTAAATAGCAACATTGTTCTATTCGGCCAGTTTTACGGCCTTGACCCTTACGCACAGCGATTGTTCCAGATTCTCTGAATCTTTTGATGATGTTATGCACGGTTGATGATGATAACTTAAAAGTCTTTGCTATTTTACGCTGAGTAACACCATTCTGGTATTGCTGCACTATCTTTCTGCACAACAATGGTGGAATTGGTGATCCTCTTACCATCTTGGCTTCAGAGAGACACTGACACTCTAAGAAGCTCTTTTGATACCCAATTATGTTGTCAATTGACCTAATTAGTGTTAATTGGTCTTCCAGCTGTTCGTTATATGCTCAATTTCCTTTTTCTAGCCATTTATTGCTACTTGTCCCAACTTTTTTGGGATTTGTTGACACTGTGAAATTTTGAATCAACATATTTCTCCTTTAAAATGTTACATTTACTCAGATTAAACTTTTGATCTGTTATCTATGTTCTATTACGAATAAAATATTGACATTTGCCATCTCCACATCATAGTATTCAGTTTTTATTCACAATTTGTTTAGTGTCCCAACTTTTTTGGAATCCAGTTTGTATATATATATATATATATATATATATATATATATATAAAAATAATAACAGCTTTAGCATAGAGATTATTTGAAACTTTCTGAGCTCCTATGGCCCATAGTCTTCTTGAGACATTAGGTTTTTGTTGTGTTATGATGGTCATGTGATCTTATCTGACCTAGTGAGGCTCTAAAGACAATGGGTTCTAATGAATCCTTTGTCATTAAGGAATGTAAAGTGATGAGATCATGAGGGGGTCTATTGTTCTTTGTCTCTGTCTCATGATTTGATTAGAGTCTGATTGAGGTTTCTGTGAGTCCAAAGGCCTGCCTTAACAACATATTCAGTTCTGAACAATCTTAACATCATTAACTTTAACAACTTTTAATATTAACTTTAGCAATCTTGGAAGCACAGAAGCCTCTAATTGCATATTTTATGACCTCACAGATTGTACGGAAATAATGTCTAGACTCTTATTCAGGTTGATATTATAAACTCTTAATCTTGCAGAATAAAAGTATTGAAACACCATCATTTAATCCTCTCCCGCCTCTGGGAACAAAATATAATTTTGCAAAAACACTTGTATAACTTATTTAACGAGATGAATCCTAGAAACAAAACAAAACATACCACAGAAACTTTAAAGGGCCCACTTTTCAAATATATATAGCTTGAATCAAAATATATTAAAGTGAATTGAAATAACGGTATGAAATAGCTGTTCTCAGGTAAAGTGTGTCGTGAACATGATGGAGTTGCTATATTCATTCATAAAAGAGTTGCTACATGCCTAAAATCCTACTACCCAGTGAGAAGCAGAGTCATATCAGCCACATTTGCTTCAAAGTCAAGATATATGACTCTCCCAGTGTAGAGCACCAACTGCGGACAAACAAGACAAAGAAATTTAGAAGTTCTACTAGGAACTTAAACACGTACTTGTAGAGACTCCAAAGCAGAACCTACTTGTCATCACTGGTGATTTCAATGCCAGTCGGAGAAAAAGCAGTAGAAAGTGAAGTGCTTGGGAAATATGGTCATGGTACAAGAAACAATAGAGGTCAGGCACTGATAGACTTCTGTGATGAACATGGGTTGTTCACATGAAAGAGCCCAAATCAGGAGACCAGAGCTCAGATTGACTACATCCTGATCAACAAGCAGTGGAAAGAGTCAATCAATAATGTTCGCACATGCCTCTGTGCAGACACAATCTCGTGATGTTGACATTGATGATGAGTTTCAAAAGGAAACAAGTGAAGAAGCCAATTCAACTGGACCTTGAAAAACTCACACAGGATCA
Source organism: Crenuchus spilurus (assembly GCA_036984385.1). Lineage (NCBI taxonomy): Eukaryota > Metazoa > Chordata > Actinopteri > Characiformes > Crenuchidae > Crenuchus > Crenuchus spilurus. The sequence continues at coordinate 25,843 of BRDA01088229.1, forward strand.
GTTCAAGCTGCATTACCAAGTGGAGGTTGACAACTGATTTGAAGACTTAGCAAGACTTCAGGAACCACACACAAGGCAGCCGGTCCAGATGCAATTCCCAGTCGTGTTCTCAAGACATGCACACATCAGCTAGCAGGTGTGTTCACAGACATCTTCAACCTCTCTCTCTCCCTCTCAATAGTACCTGCATGTTTCAAACTGGCCACCATTGTGCCAGTCCCAAAGACTGCCAAAGTAACCACCTTAAATGATTGGTGCCCAGTTGCTCTGACCTCCATCATAAGCAAGTGCTTTGAGAAGCTGGTGAGAGACTTAATCTGCATGTCACTAACCACCAACCTGGATACTCTTCAGTTGGCCTACAGACAGAACAGGTCCACTGATGACGCAATAGCCCTGACCCTACACACTGCCCTCTCTCACCTGGAAAAAACACTGTCACCATTGGCTTGCTCACTGGGGATTTGGTGTTTTGTTATTACTAACCTTGTAAAGCTGTTTTATGACATCAGTTGTAAAAAGCGCTTTCTAAATAAAAAAAGAAGAAGACAATACAGAAGAACCACATCAAACACAAGAGTCTTCCAATGATTACAGGAAACTGTGAAGTGATGTATAGAAAAGGCTCAGAAGAGATAAGCAAGCAGAGTTGGACTCATTGTGCAGTGCAGATGACATAGCAGATTAATTGCTTAGGTTTGCTGACGAGACAACATTGAATAAGCTCCATGAGGTGTACAGCATATGAGTCTGGAAGTCTGAGAAACTGGAATTTGGCCAGAAGAATGGACACTATCACTCTTCATCCCACTGCCCAAGAAAGGAGACTTGCTCCAGTGCAGCTACTACAGAACCATTATACTGGTCTCACATGCTAGCAAGATCTTGTTGAGAGTGATCTTAAAACAAATGCAGTTTAAGGCCTACCTTACACCTAACGACTTTGAAAAGACTCTGAAGACTTTTAACAGACTAAAGTCTGACCCAATTTCACATATACAGACTTTAGTCACAGTCTAGTCGCAGTCTTAAGATTTTGGAAAGACTGTGGATCTTGCATAAGTTACAACAGAGCAGTCGTTTGGATTCGTTAATTAGACGATACAGTAGACGTGACGTGTTACTCAGGTT
>BRDA01088232.1:0-12229 GCA_036984385.1 Crenuchus spilurus
ACCAATGCACAAAATTTCGTTTTCTGTTCACTTCGGGATGCAGTAAAATGACAATAAAGTAAATCTTGAATCTTGATAGTGTTAATATTAATGAAAAGAGTAGAATGGACATGGAAGAGTATGAGTGTCACAAGGGTGTGTGAGGAAAAGGGCCAAAATTGTACTGTGAGTTCACTTCAAGACTGTTCTGTTACACATCTGATCAAGCTGAGAGATGCACAGTATATGATGGATTTTTATCTTGTTAAATAATTTCAGTACACAGGTGATGTCTTGCACTCCTCCAAGCTACACACAACTTCACTGCACTCATTGACAGCCTTCATGCAGCTTTTCAGCAGCTTTCAGTCCAGAATAGTGGCCGCGGCTCCGCAGCGCCATCTACAGACTGTTACCCACATTACAACGGAGTTTCACCTCTTAACTAAAACGTAACTCTCTACTACTTAAAAATATACACTGCCATGGTAATATTAAATAAATTAAATAATATTAAATTAAATAAATTAAATAAAGACATATGTTTTAATCAAATATATTAAATAAGTCTGCAGAGAGGCAGATTAAAGCCGTTGCATCTATCAGCTGTAAACAGCAGTGGTTCACACGTGCAAATCGATTTTTCATCCACTCAATGCATTTGGCCTAGAAGCATTTTTGACAGCGTTTGCTCACTTTTCAATCGTATTCGTAAGTAAGAAAACGTAACCATAATAATTTAAGTCGTATGCATAAGTGTACGGTTTTATTCGTGGGTGTGTGAATTTTTGACTCCATAAAAATGTATATAAGGATGATGGTAAGAGTGTCTAAATGTTCTAAATATGTTCATTACATGAATACAATTTCATTTTCTCTGAAGCACTTCATGGATTTCATAAGCAACACACTATAGTTGTTATACAAAGTGTAAAGGTAAAACTATATATATATATATATATAATTATCTTCATTTTAGATGTCAAAAAGCATTTGCGGCTCCCAGTGTTTTTTTTTCTGTGGAAATCGGTCCAAATGGCTCTTTGAGTGTTAAAGGTTGCCGACCCCTGGTCTAAATGAAGATCTTTTTTTTAATGTTACTTCAGGTTCAACAATATTTCAGTATTTAAGTGTAATTATAAAATACAAAAAAATAGTAATTTTAGTATTTGCTGGCAGTGTTTAAAATGAACATGTAGTGTGTTAGGGTCATGTGAGACTTCATTTTGTTTGTTCTCACTAATTAAAGGTGTGATTATTTTTTAATGGAAAATCATTTGAGTCAGTGCTGAGACAAACACAGTGGTTGAGTGATCATCACAGGTGTTAAAAAACAGCTTTAAAAGCTGAAGATCCTGAGAGTGGTTCAGTAGCCCAACTAAAGGCAGGTGAACCATTTCAGCCTCAGTTCATTATGGGACGACTGCAGACTTTTCTTCTACCTGCAGGTTTAATTCTCCTTACAGGTAAACACACCTTTACACAGCAGAGCTTTGGGCATTTACCACACACACACATACAGGTGCATCTAATTTTTAAAGAATAATAATAAGTTAATTTATTTCAGTAATTCTATTCAAAAAGTGAAACTCTTTCAAGTGTTTTTCTTTTAATGTTAATGATAATGATCTACAGCCAATGAAAACCCAAAAGTCAGTATCTCAGAATATTAGAATATTATATAAGACCAATTTTTAAAATTATGTTTAATACATAAATGTTGTTCTATCTGAAAAGTATGTACAGTATATGTACTCAATATTTGGTCAGGGCTTCTTTTGTATGAATTAAGATTAAGATTAAGGGGCATCCATGGCCTAGTGGTAAGGTGAAGGCCAGAAGGTCACCGGTTCAATCCCCAGACAGGACAAGGCACCTCACCACCAAACTGCTCTTTGGATAAGGGCCGCCCACTGCTTTGGGCACAAATTCTCATAGCCGTGTGTGTGTGTTTCACTGCACAAATGGGTTAAATGTGGAGGTCAAATTCTGTTGTGAAAATGACATTGGCAAATTGGTTAATCTTAATCTCAGAGTCTCAGAGGTGCCAAGAACTATTGGAAAATTAAATCTGCATCTCCATAAAGCTTGTCAGCAGAGGGAAGCATGAGGTGCTCAAAAGTGTCCTGGTAGATGCTGCACTAATTTTGGACTTGATATAACACAGTGGACCAACACCAGCAGATGACATGGCTCCCCAAACCATCACTGATTATGTAAACTTCACACTAGACCTCAAGCACCTTGGATTGTGTGTGTCTCTACTCTTCTTCCAGACTCTGGGACCTTGACGTCCAAATGCAAAATTTACTTTCAGTGTTGATTTGGGGAACCATGTCATCTGCTGGTGTTGGTGCCTATCAGTTGTGGGTGCCATCTTGTTTGCAGCAGTGTGTTGGGGAAGCAGCATCAGAGGAGAGGAACTCAAAAAACTGATCAAGAAAGAAAGCTCAGTTCTCAGATTGTGAAAAAAAAATACCCGACCGGAGTGGAGGCAGTTACCGACATGACACGAGTCGTTTTCAGCTCTGTCTTGTCAAATGTACTGCATACATTACAAAACCAGCTCACCAAATAATTTTAAATATCATACAAACTGAAATAGAGGCGAGCTGAAGAAAACCTAAGGAGTACTGAAAGAGCATTGAGCTAGAGTGAAGCCAAGCACAGAGAGATCAGTCACTCACTGTCTCTGTGTGTGTGAGTGGCAGCAGACAGGGTTGCCAGGTCCAACAAAAATATCCAGCCTAAAGTCAGTCTAAAACCTGCCCTTCAGAAGCTTGAACTAGCCCAAAATATATGTCTGTCACACATTTGAAGTGAATGGCAAAACAACTATGAGTATATGACTTAGTATTTTGTTTATAAGGGATTTATTATCAGTATTGCTATTCTTTTAATGTCATTAATAATATGGTAACATGAGTGTTTTATTAGTTCTTTTATAAGTATTATATACCAGTCAAGAACATTTAATAGTAACATAATTAGCAAAAAAATTGACTTTTACTTACTAATTTCTGTCCTTGCCTTTCCGGAACTCTCTTCTCTCCTCTGATCCTCTTTGTTAACAGTTTTTTCCATCGCCTTGTGATTTCTGGTTACATGAAGAGCTATTATGAACTTTTTGACAGTTCTTTCCATTTGTTATTTAATTTCAGTCATGCTCACGTGTATACAATTTTAACTGCCATTTTCTCTTCTCTCCTTTTTTTCATGACTTTTAAGGGCTCCTCCATTTCAAACTTTTTATATGACTGCCTTCCGTTAGTTGTCATTAAGTTCTCCTTGTTCTAATTGTTGTAATCAGTCTTCCTTAGTGTCGACTTGTACACGTTTGCTGCCATGTTGACGTATCATCTAAAGCAACACCCACTTTTTTGTTGTTTTTTGGCAGCCGCAATCATTTTTAAAAGTAGCCCAAAAAACTCACCCCGCCACCCCTGAATTTTCACCCATGGCTGGATTTTCAAACATGCCCAATTTGGCGTAAAACCGCAAACCTGGCAACTGTGGCTGCAGAGAACTCTGGTTGCAGTGTCTGTGTAGGGAGGGGCGGGTGCTCTGTGTGACTGGCCAATCACAGATCAGGAAGACAGTCCGTTACCCATTGAGGATTTTCCTTCAGCATGAGCATGGATATTGACGAGTTATATCTTGCTCGTTACTCATCAACAATGCTTTATCCGTACCGGATACTGAAATGAGTCTCTGGCTCAACCCTAATGCTGATCCAAAAGGAATGAGTAACGGCAAGCTTCCTAGAAATGTAGTGGAGTCAAAAGTACAATATTTGTCTTTGAAATGTACATTACATTGCATTTAGCGGACGCTTTTATCCAAAGCGACTTACAATAGATAAAGTACAGATGTACTAGAGTTGTACTAGTATTTACTAGTACTAGTATACTAGAATTAACATTTGGATATCGAATGCTGAGTGCATATCAGTACTCATGGGGAGTATTTGGGATCACTAGAGCAGGTGCTCTTTGAAGAGTTCGGTTTTTAGGAGTTTCTTGAACCCAGTGAGGGACATCTCTGCTCTAGTGGTGGTAGGCAGCTTGTTCCACCATCTGGGAACTACTGAGGAGAACAGTCTGGATTGCTTTGTGTGAATGTTAGGCAAAGCAATGCGACGTTCAGTGGAGGAGCGCAGCGACCGGGCAGGGACGTAAGCTTTTAAGAGCGAGTGTAGATAAGGGGGAGCCTGCTCTGTCATCACCTTATAGGCGATCGTGTAGGCTTTGTGTTTGATCCGGGCAGCAATCGGAAGCCAGTGTAGCTCAATGAGCAGTGGGGTGACATGTGCCCGTTTTGGATGGTTAAAAACCAGACGTGCTGCTGCATTCTGGACCATCTGTAGTGGTTTAATAGTGCAGGCTGGGAGGCCTGTTAGCACAGCGTTGCAGTAATCAAGGCGTGAGATAACCACAGCTTGTACCAAGAGCTGAGTGGCATGTTGCATTAGGAACGGTAAACGCAAAGCGGCAGGACCGTGCAACAGAGGACACATGATGTGTGAATGAAAGCTGGTCATCAAACATAACCCCGAGGTTCCTAACAACCTTTGACGGATTAAGTGAGCGAGAGTCGATCGTCAAGGTGAGGTTGTGTTGAACCGACTGTTTTGCGGGGAAGACCAGTAGTTCAGTCTTTGAGAGGTTAAGTTGTAGGTGGTGATCCTTCATCCATGAGGATATACCTGAGAGGCAGTGAGATATCCGCGCCGTGATGGCAGAGTCATCATCAGGATGACATCATCAGAATGACAGATAGAGCTGAGTATCATCAGCAAAGCAATGGTAGCACTCTAAATCAGGGTTCTCAATCTTTTGCAAGCTGCCCCCCAACCCCCCCACACACACACACAACCCCCATTTTGTGTATTAGATGCATGACGTAGTTGTGTTGTAACATGGTGAGAAATGCAGGCTAATCTAAGTGCATGCCTAGCAGTTAAAAATAACTATATAGGTAGGAAGCTAGGAAGTCTTTACAAAAACCTTTTTGTGGGGTTAGTCTTTAAAAAGACAGATAGACTTCACTGTTGCCGTTGGCTTGCTCACCGGGGATTAGGGATTAATGATTTGTTTTTACTAACCCTGTAAAGCTGCTTTGTGACATCAGTTGTAAAAAGCGCTTTATAAATAAAATTTGATTGATTGATTGATAGATAACAGCGAGAGCACAAAAGACCTTGACGAGAGAGCGAATGGCGCTGTATGGCGAATGGTAGCACTGACGTCACATTGGTTCAGAATACTGCTGTCTGTTTTATTTGGTGCATTTGGAATGAAACTGCGTGGTTGATTTGTTCGTTATAACCCAACCACTTACATTTCAAAGGGGGAGCGGGCATTTGCTGCATCTCCTTTCTAATAGTCAATGAGTCCACGGTGTTTTGTTATTCCCCCCCCCCATCTTGTGCTCACACCCACCTGGGAGAGTGTCCACATCCCCCCGGTTGAGAACCACTGCTCAACATTATACCTTCAAATTAGTTTATGATACTATATAAATGTACTTCTATTTATAGTAAAACCTGATTTTGTTTTGTTGCTGCTCTTGCTGCATTTGTGCTGCTGTATATGACTTTCCCTCAGGAATTAATAAAGTGATCGAATTCCCACTATTACATAGGTGGTCATAATATTCTTATTTGACTATGTATATACTGTATACTGTATATAAGCTATTATTTTAAACAAACAAACAAAGAAAAACATACGGAACATTTAAATATTCTTTTCTCAAGTAATTTAACTTGCAATGTCTGTATGCAGCCGTTAGTACATGCAATAAACAGATAATTTGCTGTAGGCAAAAAAATAAAAATAAAATGGTAAGTGGTTAAAATGGGATTTGGCAGGTGGGGGAACTCTCAAATTTTGTGTCGGCATAACATTTTAATGAAAAGTATCACACTACTTTTCTTGGCAGTGGTGGTTTTATTTTGGTCCATCTACACTGATATGGTAATAAGCAAACTTCGAGGAACACCACAATATGGAACACAACCTTGCTTTCAAAAATAAAAAATGGGAAGTCCAAAACTGACTTATATTTTTAACATCCCAAAATTGATGCAGACAAAAACTATGACCAAAAAATCACAACCTCTGTATCACAAAACATAACAATAACAACAATCAAACAATTTTGTGGCTACATTCATACAGTAGCATACAGTTAAAATAGCTCCCATATTGTCTGGTACCTCGTCTTGATTGTCACATTTTTTTCTTTTTGGACAGGCTGTGTGATCAGCTAACCTTCTTGTGAGAACCCATTTTTTAAACATATTTCTGTTGATTCCACTGTTTAATCTGGGAATTTTTTCCCATAGAGAATGAATGGGGAGCAAAAATGCATGCTCATCTACTGTACTTCTGCTTGACCGATTCGCACCGTTTCGGATACACTATATCAGGGCAGGCCCCCGAGCACAAATTCACTGTTGTTTACACCCGCACTCGTTTATTTGTTGTTTTAATGCCATCCCTTTTTCGTCCCACTGACCTCCATTCATTTTTGGCCATATTAAATTCCAGGTTTCCATTTGCGCGACAACCACCAAAATTGATATACTACATCAGGGCAGGTAACAGAACTCTACTGCAGAGCCATACTGACCCGCACTCCTCTTTTTGTCATCTTTTCATCACTCGTTCCTCTCATTGACTTCCATTCATTTTGACATACACTCAAGCCAGAGAGCTTCTGTGTCCCAACAGCCACCAAAGTTCATGTACTGCATCAGGGTAGGTAACAGAGCTCTAGTGCAGAGCCATAGCAACCGCCTTGGGCACCATAGCAACCGCCTTGGGCACCATAGCAACCGCCTTGGGTACCATAGCAACCGCCTTGGGGTTCATAGCAACCGCCTTGGGGTTCATAGCAACCGCCTTGGGGGCCATAGCAACCGCCTTGGGGGCCATAGCATCCGCCTTGGGGGCCATAGCAACCGCCTTGGGGGCCACAGCAACCGCCTTGGGGGCCACAGCAACCGCCTTGGTTCCCACAGCAACTGCCTTGGTTCCCACAGCAACCGCCTTGGTTTCCACAGCAATCGCCTTGGGGGCCACAGCAATCGCCTTGGGGGCCACAGCAATCGCCTTGGGGGCCACAGCAATCGCCTTGGGGGCCACAGCAATCACCTTAGGTGCCACAGCAATCGCCTTAGGTGCCACAGCAATCGCCTTGGGGGCCATAGCAACCGCCTTGGGGGCCATAGCAACCACCTTACTTGTGGGCCATGTTAGCAATGCGCCACATCCTGCATTTCCTTCAGGAAATGCACTTTTCTAGTTATAACTGACAACTAATGAAAATCCCAAATTCAGTATCTTAGAAAATTAAAATATTACTTAAGACCAATACAAAAAAATATTTTTTCAGACATGTTGACCAACTGATAAGTATGAACATGAAAAGTATGAGCATGTACAGCACTCAGTATTAGTTGAGGCTCTTTTGGCCTGGATTACTGCAGCAATGCGGTGTGGCATGGAGTTGATCAGTCTGTGGCACTGCTCAGGTGTTGCTCTGATAGTGGCCTTCTCTCTGGCTCTCATAGAAGGTGGACGCATCTCCTCCTCCTCTCCCCACTATCTACCCTGCTTGATCTTTGTCTTGTCTATTCAGAAGCTACTCATAGCACGAAGAAAAAGTATGGAATTGATTAAATTGTCTCTCAATGCTATTGACATCATCTTCTCTATGAGAAGTCTGGGTTTGGGGGAGCTCACCTGTCCTGATGGGACGTTTGCTGCTGGATATGTGATGGACGAATGGGAGAAATAGTGTATCGTATGCCTGGTAGCACTGTCTCTGGAGGATGCTGAGGATGCACTATTTGGATCACTGGTACAGGATTCTGCTGATTGGGCAATATCATTGTCTACCAAGAAATTAAAAAGCTGGGACGGCGGTCTGAGCCCTGGTCAGCCTAAGCTATGATTGAATACGGCAGGGCCGTAACTGCACAGACTGTGAATCTTCACACTACTATGTATAATACAGTGCCCTCCATAATTATTGGCACCCTTAGTTAAAATGTGTTAAAAGCCTTAAAATAATTTTTTATTGCAGAAAAATTATCTCACTCTGAAAAAGCTTAATAAAAAGCAACCTTCAACTCAAGTGAAAAAAAATAAAGAAAGAAAAAATCCTGACTAAGAAATAATTATTTCCCATAAAATGACCTGTTCCACAATTATTGGCACCCTTAACAATTTCTTGTAAATAAATGTATTTGAACAATTTTTTGTCATTTCTACTGTAGTTTACAGTATCAAAGTATCTAGGAAGCTTTAATTAGTAATTAATAATTTCCTGTTTCCCTGGGGTATAAATATGGCATCACACAAAGGCCTATTTCTTTTACTCACTCTTAAACATGAGAAAGACAAGAGAACACACTATTCAAGTAAGACAGATGTGTCTCAACATTCATAAATCAGGTAATGGTTACAAGAAAATAGCCACTCACCTGCAGATGCTCTTATCTACAGTCAGAGCAATCATCAAAATGTTCAAAACATCTGGAACTGTGACAAACAAGCCTGGAAGGGGACGCAAGTGTATCTTGCCCCCACGCACAGTGAGAAGGATGGTAAGAGAAGTAAAAAGCTCTCCAAAGCTCACTGTAAGAGAATTGAATCAAATGGTAGCATTTTGGGGTTATGAGGTCTCCCAAACAACCATCAGATGCTATCTACATGCCAACACGCTGTTTCAGAGGCATGCATGGAGAAAGCCTTTTCTGAGTAATACTTATAAGTGTAAACGGGTGGAGTTTGCCAAGCGTTACTGGGATTTTAACTGGGACCATGTCCTTTGGTCAGATGAGACCAAAATAGAACTTTTTGGTAACAAACACTGAAAGCATAACACTAAGGATGAGTACACAGAAAAACACCTCATGCCCACTGTTAAGTATGGCTGAGAACCAGTGTTTCAGTGATGAAAAACTGTTTCTCCTCCAAAGGACCTGGGAACCTTGTAAGGATACATGAGATCATGAACTCTTTGAAATATCAGGACATTTTGAATCAGAATCTGGTGGCCTCTGTCCAAAAGCTGAAGATGGGTAATCACTGGGTCTTTCAGCAACCCTACACGTTGCCAAATCTACTCAAAAATGGTTCACAAGGCACAAAATCAAGCTCCTCTTATGGCCATCTCAGTCTCCCAGACATCAACCCAATAGAAAACCAGTGGGGAGAGTGCATAGGAAAAGACCCAGGACTCTGAATGATTTAGAGAGGTAGTGCAAAGAGGAATTGTCAAAGATCCCTCTTTTTGTATTCTCCCATCTTGTGAAAACTTATATGAGAAGATTAAGTGCTGTTTTTTGCAAAAGGAGGTTGTTCAAAGTACTAACACCACGGGTGTCAATAATTGTGGCACACATGATTTCATTCAAAAGATTTTTTTTTTATGTGTGATTTTTTTCCATGCCAAATAAAGGCACTTGAATTAAAGCTTAGATTTTTCTTTTTTGCACTGTTGTCCTATATTATTTGTTTTAAACAAGAATTTATTAGAAGCCACAGAACACTTCTTAACCAGGGGTGCCAATAATTATGGAGGGCACTGTATATATATCAGAGCACAAACACCCGGAGCCCGTTCTGAACAACCGATGGCCTGTTCAACCTTGCCTCGCCGGATCCAGTAGCAGCAGCGTGGGTCTCCATTAACGCTTAACCTTTACACCGGAGACCCTCTGAAGAACAGCCCCGAGTGAGAGAAAGTCCTCGCGAGAGCGCTCAGCCAGTCGCCACCTCGGGTAGGCAGACAGACTCACAAGGGTAGAAAAGCTGTGAGACGTCGGAAGAGGCGAATCAGAAGCTTTCGACAAAAGACCCCGCCCTCCTTGACCACGAGGCTGGAGACCATAACAGTAAGCCATTTGTTTATGTTCAGAATTGGTGCCTCATGTGTTCCTTTGATAAATCAGTCACGTTTCATAGCTTAAATTAGGTTTAGATCATCTCTCAGTCACATCTGTCTATATGTCCGAGTTCGCCTTGACTTCATTAGCCTTTCAAGCTACAAATGGGTTTCACCAGCTTAATCTGTTTTGAAATGATAATGTTGTGTTTTGTTATATTTTATATTTGTTATATTTTTATTAAACAATCTTTCCCTAATTAAATCAAAGTTGTGTGTTTGTAAATTCATTTATTGAACTCTGAAAATCCAATCAAGTTCCCACACAGAAAAGGGGAAACTTATTTAACAAAAAATCTAATTTCTCTGTCTACCTCCTAGAAGCCCCAAGTTTTGTTGTCACCCGCACCGCCTCCAGAGCGGCCATCAGCACGCTTTTGCTACGCTAATAACATGACAAAGAGTCCAGGGGGTGAAGTCTAAAGTTTGCCAACCAAAATGAAATGCCGAAACACGCTGAAACACAGAGAGAATTTATAAAGTGAAAGTCTGTAGTCATTTTTTTTGCTCTATTTTCACGACTAAACATTCTCTGAACACTTTGAACAGTAACACACTTGAACACTTTCACTGCAATAATAGTTTCGTTTTTATCTAACGAAATATAGCATGTAATAATTGTTAATTATTGTTAACAATTCGTTTCTATATTTATATAAATATATTATAAAATTATATATTCGTTTCTAATTATATAATTCGAGAGAGAACTGAGTGTGTTAGAAGCTAAACAGGGAGTTTTCATAACACAGTTCTGTCTCTCTATCTCTATGCTTGTCTGTTACATGAATTATTACATTACATATTTTGTTAGATAAAAACGAAGCAATTATTATAACGGAGAATAATTATATGTATTTAATTATTATATTAATTAATTATACAATAATAAATATACACCTACGGTGTTTCGAAGTAAAACATGGCCTTCACACAAAAAACTGAATTCCCTTTGAAAGCACCCGCAATGGTTTTTTAGCATTCACAATTTTGCTTATGAATAGGGTGGTATTGAACAGGCAGTGAACTTATAAACAAGCGCCTATGCCCAGTGCGCCATTGAACCTGCACCACACATCAGCAACTCCCAGATAAGCGTATTGTACATAAATATGTATGTATATGTAATGAAATATTACACATTATATATTATGCTCGTTTGTTTTGTTTTTTGTCATCACAATAAAAAAACTGAAGAAGCAGTAGGCTTTTTCTGCAAAGGTTTATTTGTAACAATGTACAATATTTACAGCACTGATTAAAGCAACAGGCAATGAAGAGCTTGTGTAGTCAACTCTCTGCTGCACTTACAGTACAGATAAACATATTGTACATAAATATATATGTATATGTAACGAAGTATTACACATTATATATTATGCTCTCTCAGCTTCTTTTGTGTGAAGGCCATGTTTTGCTTCGAAACACTGTAGGTGTATATTTATTATTGTATAATTAATTAATATTTAAATACATATAATTTTTCTCCCTTATAATAATTGCTTTGTTTTTATCTAACGAAATATGTCATGTAATAATTAGTGTAACACACAAGCATAGAGAGAGACAGAACTGTGTTATGAAAACTCCCTGAATTAGTTTCACTTCTAACACACTCAGTTCTCTCTTGAAATATATAATTAGAAATGAATATATAAATATATATTTATATAAATATAGAAACGAATTGTTAACAATAATTAACAATTATTACATGCTATATTTCATTAGATAAAAATGAAACTATTATTGCAGTGAAAATGTTCAAGTGTGTTACTGTTCAAAGTGTTCAGAAAAGGGCAGTGTTCAGAGAATGTTTAGCAGTGAAAATAGAGTGAAATAAATGACTACAGGCTTTCACTTTATAAATTCTCTCTGTGTTTCAGCGTGTTTCAGCATTTCATTTTGGTTGGCAAACTGGAGACTTCACCCCCCTGGACTCTTTGTCATGTTATTAGCATATCAAAAGCAGGCTGATGGCCGCTCAGCAGGGAGTGCAGGCAATGACAAAACTCAGAGCCTTGGGGCTTCTAGGAGGTAGACAGAGAAATGTGATTTTTCGTCTCAGGGGTTCTAGTGTTAATTTATAGAATATTAACAATTTAATCATTAATTCATGAGAAGGGGAGATACATGATGTTAAGATAATCCCAACCAGGGGCGGACTGGCATACATTACTACCGGGGATTTCCCCCGGTGGGCCGATGGGTTAGTGGGCCGCCGGGCCGCCGGCTGTTTAACTCAGTCCGTGGAGGAGTCATTGCCGCACACTGCGGCCCCGGCCCAGAG
>BRDA01088235.1:0-17535 GCA_036984385.1 Crenuchus spilurus
TCTCTCTCTCTCTCTCTCTCTGTGTGTGTGTGTGTCCGTCCAAGTTTTGACACTGATCACACATTTTTAATTAATTAATTAATTAATTTTATTTTTAACACCTTGTGTGAATCTCATCCCCATTTCATGACCATTTCAGGCTTTAACCTTTTGTGAGGTAGCTTTTGAAGAATTAATCTCTGATTTCTATTAACACCACTAAGAGCAATTAAGTTGGTCTAGAATTAAGCGTTTAACATCAAAAAGACTCTGAATGACTTTTCATGTCTCAGTGACTAAATTGATTGAAGTTCCGTGATTTCTTTCCCACTTTCAGTGAACTTCTTCTTCACATGTACATTAACTCCACAGCTGGATGAGTGTGGAGTGGAGTCCAAAGCACAGAGCGACAGAGTAACATTAGGAACAGGTCCCAGGGCTTTGAGAATAATGGATTACGCTCTAGAGAGTGATAATTCATTTTTGTTTCTGGTTCTATTCTTGTTGGGTAAAAAATGTTTGGTATCAGACTTTTGTTTTTGTTCTTTGGTGAAGATCCAAACGCTGACTGTGTTCTGTACACTGTGTGTATCTCACAGCAGAGGAGCACCATCTCACACACACACACACACACACACACACACTATAATTGTAGGGACATGACTAGAAATCTATCTATTTTGTGGAGACGTACCCAATATCAAACTAACTACTAGTCTAAACCTGACCTTAACCCTAACTATGACCATAAACCTAAACATACTCTAACCCTTTAACTACATTATGACGTTGGTCCCCAAAACAAAGAAAGGTACCCATAGCATGCTTTTGTCCCCACCAATGTGTTATGAACCTGCACAGTAAATCTGCCAGTGTTAAATCAACACTATTAGAGTTAAATTAACACTGAGAGTGTTACATTTTGACACTCTCAGTGTTAATTTAGCTCTAATAGTGTTGATTTAACACTGGCAGATTTACTGTGTGGTACACACACACACACACACACACACACAGCACAGCAGCATTTACATGCACACATATACATATTGTGTGTGCTGTTGTTTTTTTTATGAATCAATAGCTGTTTCTCATACAAGCTCCAGACAGGTCAGACGTGTTCTCACAAACAGGAAATACTGTGTGAATTTGGTCACACGCACAATATCAGTGAAACAGTGGAAAAGAATACACAGACAAGCACAAATGAGTATGAAGCAGCTACACTTTATGCACAAAGATCCTACTGGAGAAAGAACAGTGCAGCAGCGTTTTGGATCTGTGTCCAGCAGCAGCATGAGAAGGCCATATGGAAGCACGAGAGACAAAGTGGGGAAATAATTTGGGCAGATGTTTTGCAGAACTTTGATGTTGAGGAGTGCAGATGTCATTTTCATGTTTGAATATGTGTTATGTGAGCTGCACTAAACCTGCAGTAACAGGACAGACTAGGCAATAGTGAAAATAATTTGAACAGGCGGATTCACTGGTTTCTCTGGACAATGACTTGCTGTACTCACACAATGCCTTTACTGGCCACCACATAGACTTTACCTGGCAGAGTAAAGTCAGTTTAATGTTCATTTCAACTGATATGGACATTTGTTTTGTCACAAACAGTCCCTCTAGGTAGTGTCTAGAAATGTTCAGGTTTGCAGTGCATTGAAAACTGATAATGAGATGAAAACATTCAGAGCTTTTGTTTCCTAAATTTTTCATTATCTAGAGGCACAAATTTGGTGAAATTTTTATCTCATAGTGATAAAAGACACTTTCACTAGACAGAATTTCTCAAAGCAAGTAAAACAAGTCATAATTTTGTAAATATTATAAACTGAAATTTTACACCAATTACACATCTAAAAAAAAGGAAACACTAAAATAACACATCCTAGATCTAAATTAATAAAATATTTCAGTTGAAAATCTTTATTTATTACATAGTGGAATGCATTAAGAACAAAATAACATAAAATGATCATGATGTATATCAAAATTATTACCCCTTGGAGGTCTGGATTTGGAATCATACTCAAAATCTCATACCACCCTCATGGAGTCTGTTTCTGACAGTTTGAGCAGTAACATGGATATTAGTGGCCTGCAGGAGGTCATTTTGCAGGGCTCTGACTCTGCTCCTCCTGTTCCTCCTTGCACAAAGGAGGAGGTAGCGGTCCTGCTGCTGGGTTGTTGCCCCCACTATGGCCCCCTCCATGTCTCCTGGTGTACTGGCTGGTCTCCTGATATCTGCTCCATGCTCTGGACACTGTGCTGACAGACACAGCAAGCCTTCTTGCCACAGGTCGCATTGATATGCCATCCTGGATGAGCTGCACTACCTGAGCAACTTCTGTGGGTTGTAGACATCGCCTCATGCTACCTCTATGGTGAGAGAACTAACAAAATGCAAAAGTGACCAAAACATCAGCCAGAAAGGATGAGAACAGTGAAAAGGTCTGTGGTCACCACCTGCAGAACCACTCCTGTATAGGGGTTGTCTTACTAATTGCCTCTCCTTTCTACCTGTTGTCTGTTCCATTTGCACAACAGCTTGTAAAATTGATTCACAATCAGTGGTGCTTCCTAACTGGACACGTTGGTTTCACAGATCTGTGGTTGACTTGGAGTTACATTGTGTTGTTTAAGTGTTCCCTTTATTTTTTTTGAGCAGTGTAGATTTCACTTCCTTGCATTTCTTTTTTGCAGGATATAGCTGAACAATAACTGTTCTTCAAATTCACATCCTAATACAATACATTACAAATACAATTTTGATTGAAGTTTAGAATTTGCACATTTAACACAATTTCTATTTGTTTCAATGAGCTGTGCGTCAGAAATAATTCAACTAAATGTAAAAAGAGGCATTTCAAGGTGCAAACACAACACAAGGGGCTTATTAACCTATGAGAGTTTATGTATATGGTGAATAAACTAACAATTCAGTTTCCAGAGGTGTTTGTACATGTTAGTATAGTTTTATTTAAAGTTGTGTCCATGGGGATGGCAGGATGTGAGCTGTACATTTTATTTTACTGTATGTGAACGAGGCCGTTTACCTCATTAAGGGCTTTTTAACAGAATCTCTTGGAGCCTCTGGTATGTTAAAGGAGATTTGCAGTTGAATATTATATTTGTCAATTCCCGTGAGTGAAGCAGCTCTTACTGCATCTTTAAGTGAGGCCTTCAACATGCCTGTGTGTTGTGTGTTTGTGTAGTGCGAGACGGCCGATCCGGTGTGTTTAAACAACTCTCCCCAAGAGAGAGTGCGTTCACAAGGGTGTGTGTGTGTGTGTGTGTGTGTATGTTTGTGATGTGTTTACAGACACTGATCCCTGTGAGTATAACACATAAATAAACTCAGTAATCCAAGAATAAAACATTCTTGTTTAGAATGACTAATATTATTAATTAGACAAATTTATATTTATTAGTAACACGACAGTAATAGTTTACATATCACAGTTTTAAATTAAATGACACAACACAAGGTGCTGTAAGATGTCTTGTTCAATATTCAACTATTCTTTAATTTCATCTAATTATATTGGATCAATTCTAATTTCATCATAACCAAAAAAAAGGTATTGGTCAGTCACAGTATCAGTACCTTTCCTTCAGTATGTTTTGGAGAGGAACATAATTGTGTCAGATTTTGTTGTAATGAGTTGCAGTTGTTTTGAGTCGATGCACCCTATCCTGACTGCAGACTTCCATAAGTGCCAACATTAGGCTGTGAAAAAGAGGGAGATTTTCTGGGTTATCTGCAAATAGGAGCAGTGATGTTCAGTTTGAATGAGGAGGGTAACAGGACTGATCACCTTATGGTGGAGGGACATATTAATCATAGTGATATGATCAGTGATCATAGTGCATGAATAATCTGGAGCAGAGTGCACAAACTTTACCTTCAATTTATATATATTTTTATTTATTTATTTATTTATTTATTTATTTATTTATTTATTTATTTATTTTTTCTGGGCCGGGGTCAAAGGTTTGAGTTCCAAATGCCCACCCCTAACATTTGTGGGTTGAACACAAATGTGTCCGAATGGCTCACAACAACATGGAAGGCCTTAATCAACTCTGCCATCCCACAGAAAACAAAAGCAGCTGTTTAGTTTAGGTCTTATTTCCTGTTTGTTTATAAGTTCCGTTGCCAGTGGACTAATCATTTGTAAAAGCCTGCAAGTGTACACAAAGACTTTTTGTTTGTCCATGATGTCCAAGTCATAAGCGGTCAGTGGAGTCACAAACTTTCTTTGTCAATTTGCAATAGCTTCACATATTTCCTACTACTATGTGAAATTAAGACACACTCTAAAACTCTTACAAAAAATATCATCATACAAGAAGTTTTTTTGGACACAACCATGATGGTACTACAGTGGTAAAACTACAGTAAAGTTTTACAAACACAATATTACTAATAGTATGCGTTGTGGTCATGCTAGTTGTATTTTTACAGTATTACCATTGTAGTACTTTGGTTTTGCCATCGTGGTAGTGTTCTCGGTATATTTTACCATTAAAAGTTTCTTCACATTCCCACATGCTTTTTTAGTGAATCAGAAGTGATTCTTCTATGCCAGTGAGCAAAAATAAATATTTGTGGCACCTTTATGAAAACATTTCAGGGTGAAATTTATAAATCTGCAAGGCTAATGTAGCTAACAAGAAACAGTTAGCATTGTGCTAGCTGCACACTTAAATTGCTCCATGTTTACCTCAAACTTAACTATAGAACTTGGACCAAAACATGGACAAAATGTTGTTTTAAGCTATGATGATGTAATTTTGTCAATGTTCACATCATTGGGTCATACATGCATGCAATTAGCACAATGCTATCCTAGTGGCTAAAACATCCCATTACTTGATAGTTGCATAAAGATGACTTCAGACATGAAACATCTTTGTGTAGGAAATTGTACACTACAATCTATATACTTATATACTTATATTACTTCACTATCTAGGATATGTGGTTTGTATGGACATATTGTCTCAGATTTAACAGTAACAATATTGTACTGCAATCAATGGTCTCAAGTGTCAATTTCAGAATTGAACTGTTGCGCTATTTCTTTGCTTTTAATACAATGTTTTTAACATTTTCGACAGACATTAGAGTTCCAAGACCATGGCTGTGAAAAATTACAATATTTACACACAGTGTTCCTGTCACTGCACTGGGAATAGCTCCTTCGGTTGTCCCCACCAACAACTCTTTCAGAAGGCACATAAGCTTGTCTTTGGAGGTCTCCCATCCAAGTTCTAACCAGACCCAGACCTGTTTAGCTTCATGTTGTGCAGGTGCTATAGCTGCTGGCAAACATTCTGCTTCACTTCTTCATGTGACACATTGCTTGCACTAAAACAGTTTGAGATTTGAGACACATAATATGTCCTGGCTGGCAGTGTAAAACTGGGGAAAAAAAGATGTATCTCTTTTTAGAGCTCAGCCTTGCTGTAAAGATGCTAACCTTTGAACATGAGCCAGCTTTCAAGGTTTAGAAAGGATGAAGCAGTGGACGCTGATGGTGGGGACTCCCTTCCCTTAGGAGGTGATAGAGGTTCAATAGAAGTCACCACAGGGATCGATAGTGCTGTGTGTGAGTGTGCTATGCATTAAAGGTGAGAGGTACATGAGGCAAGGTTAGCCTTGTGTTTGCGGCATCCAGAGGAGACTTGGCTGTGGTTATTTTGGGGTTTTTGCTTAGGAGGCACAGCTAAGCACATTCTCGTCTCACTTTCTATTCAAATTGGGCTTTATTGAGTGAGGTGATGCTGGGAACAACACAAGTGCATTGTTGCGCTTTTATTGGGGTTGGATAATTCCAGCTTAGCACACACAAACACATGATAACAGAGTAACAGAGTCCAGCAGAACACAATAACAGGGTCATGCACACTATATGTATTAAATGCAATAGCATAAATGTCCTGAAAGTACTGTATATATAGTCTAACCCATATATGTAATACATATAAATTTTTTATTAAGTGCTGTACAGTCAATTCTGACCACTGGTGACTATATGGATACTGTTTCTCCAGTTTGTGGGCTTCATAATGGGATGGTTCATGATTGCTTTGACTATAACATATTGAAAAACACATTTCAATTGAAAATATGTAATATCTATTACATTTTATGTAAGAATGTATATCTGATAATAGAATGCAAAAAACTTTTTTTTTGTTTGCCTCTACAAACAAAGCTCAGAATTGTCCAAACTCTCTTATCTACTCTGTGGTTCTTCATCAATGTGAAATCTGGAAAATAAATAAAAAGGACAGGACGAGATGACCTTTGAGCTTTGGTGTTGGTGAAAATGTTTGAGAGTCTTGAACCAAAAAGAAAGATCTTTGACCAAATCAATACTCACCTCTCACTGGAAGCTCTTATTTTGGACACCTTATGAAAAGAACCAGTTCATTAAAGAAGACAATTATGCAGAAATAGCTCAAGGTAACCAGTGACAAGATGGATGGATACAATCAAAGTTACCATGAAGACAACATTAAGAGAAGACTGAAGACTCAACCGGCAGACAGGATGTTCTGGAGAAACACTTTTTATATAAACAACAGGAGTCAGAATTTGCTCAAAACAAAGAGAAGATCGTTTTCTTGGCCCTCATAAGGTGGTTTTTTTCCAGGTTGTCCTGAAAATGCATGAAAACATAAATACAAACACACACACACACCCTTTGTGGTATCTCCTGGGACAGGAGGCGGGTTTGTCTCAGTGGAAATCCTGACGTCACGCTCGGTGCCCTCATTTTAAACCTGCAGAATGGCTTTACTTCATGCATTTTTCGATGCTGTGCCAAGATGAACTAATAATGGCCTCAGCTTTACCTCACACACACGCACATGCACACACACACACACACACACACACACACACATGCCGATGCAGGGCTGGAGAATAACAGGTGATCAATCTATAGGCCTGTTTTCAATTCGAACGTAATTGCTCTGCCTGTAGATCAGCACCCAAATGACCTTGATTTCACTACTATACTCACCTGACCTGGAAAAGAACTCTCTTACACACACTCACATACACACACACACAGGCGGTGATAAAGTGGGAAAAAGAAAGATACAGAGAGAGAAAGAGAACAGAGGTGAGACACAATGAGAGAATGAGAAACAGAGAATGAGAAATTGAAAGAGAGAGGGAGAGAGGAGAAGGAGGATAAAATGAAGATAAGAAATTTAGAGAGGGAGATAGAAAGAGAGAGGAATGGAGAGAGCATGCTTAAATAAATGGAATGAACTCTGTGTGTGTGTGTGTGTGTGTGTGTGTGTGTGAGAGAGAGAGAGTGTTTGGATGTGTATGTGTGTGTGTGTTTGCGTGCGTATGCGTGTGTGTGTGTGTTTTGGCAGTGCACACATAAGTGCGGAATATATGAAGCTCATCAAGAATCTACAGCTCATTTCTCTCTCACACACACCTTATTTCACTATTGCTCCTTTATCTGTCTCACTCTGCTTCTCTTTATTCTTTTCTCATTCTTGTATTTTTCCCTTTCTTGGCTAACTCTCTCTCTCTCTCTCCCTCTCTCTCTCTTTCTGAAATGTGATGCTGAGAAATGAGACAGTGAGGACAGAACAGGCCTCTAATCGAACAGGACAGGACACAGTGATCACCACACACACACACACACACCACAGAAGAAAAAGAAGCATGTTTCTCTGAACTGAAAACCACTGTGAGACATCTAAGTGTGTGGGTTCACATCTTCATTCACTGAGTGAGTGTGTGTGTGCGTATGTTTACAGTGTTGAACATACACAGACCACAGTAGGGTATGATAATAACGATGACATCACTCTCCCCATCATCATTTTTAATGGCTTCAAATCTGCCTCTTCCTTCCTCTGAACGAGAGAGAGAGAGAGAGAGAGAGAGAGAGA
This sequence comes from Crenuchus spilurus, assembly GCA_036984385.1. NCBI lineage: Eukaryota > Metazoa > Chordata > Actinopteri > Characiformes > Crenuchidae > Crenuchus > Crenuchus spilurus. The sequence goes on from BRDA01088235.1 coordinate 7,915, forward strand.
GAGAGAGAGAAAGAGAGAGAGAGAGAGAGAGAGAGAGAGAGAGAGAGACTAAAAGAAAGAGAATGACTTCAGTCTACTGTAATGGCCCTTAGATGACTCTTTCGTTATATCAGTGTGTGTACATCTGTAATCTTCTGCTGGTTGGTTTATTTTTTTAGGATAGAATTTAGTTTTACTTTTAGGTGTCTAAATATCTATTTTAATCTGTTGTAACTATATGATTTCTGCCATTATTAATGCAAATTCACAGATGGTTCAATGAATTATTTGGATAACAATAATAATAATAGCTACTTTTACACTGTAGACATCTCGATTTACAACTCAATATCCACCTGTGTTTATTATCACAAATAATTACAATTAAAATAAACATGTAGGCCCACTTCTGTTTGAATGCACTGCTAATGAGGAATGGTCTGTATGCAATATTTGGACATATCTTATAAGTGAATTAGACATTAAAGTCACACTGTTTTACATCTCATTAGTAGTTTATTTGAACTCGTTAGTAACATCTCAACATGAAGCTGCTGAATACATCAACAAAAGACAGAAGCATCAGAATAGTTTACAGTCTTATCTGAAGTGTCTGACATATTAATTTGCAAAGATCCTGAAAATGGACAGTATTATAGATCATCTCAACATACTTAACACAGTTATTTAGGTTAAGGTTGTGGTTAGATTTAGGGCCAGGGTTAGGATTAGGTTTTGGGTTGAAATTAATGTTAGGTTTAGGATTAAAACCAAGGTTAGGGTTAGAATCCCAAAAAAATGTTAAGTGGCAACAACACTGTTATAGACATATTGTTTACTATGTTCTTTAAGTGAATTTTTAACTTAAAGTTAAAGTTAAGGTTCGGAGTAAGAATTAGGATTTTGAGTGAGGTTAGAGTGAGGATTAGGTCTTGTTTTGAAGTTAAGGTTAGGGTTAAGGCCAGGTTTAAGGGTAAGAATAGGTTTTAGGATGAGTGTAGGGTTAGGGTTAGGATAAGGCCCAGAGTGTTGAGGTTAAAGTTAAGGTTATGTAAGGGTTAGGATTAGGTCTTGGGTTGAGATTAGGTGTTAGCTTTAGGATCTAGTTAATGTACATCAACTGTGTGACCACAATATATTTATTTGAATATATTCATATTCTCTATAATATATTTTCATACATTACTGATTGTTTATTAAACATATACAAAGTATCACTCATCATACCAAAATCACTGTTCCAGCAAGAAATTTACTTTCTGTTTATTATTTTTCTGTAAAATGCAGATTTTAGACTGTACTTCACAAAAGGGATAAGCTAATCCTAATGCTAATTTAATTATTTAATTGTATCCAATCCAGTCATAAACTGAGCCTGTTTCTGCACGTTTCTCATTTGGTCTGGAAAGAGCCATTACAGAATATTTTTCTTACTTTCTAGATGCTGTGCCTGGGAACAGAAGCAGTAAGCGTGTCACTGGAGACACTGGGGGGGGGGGGCAGAACGATAGACGACTGTTTGCTTTATCGAGACCGCAATGGAAAAGAAACTTCACTCCAGTTCACTCCATCTCCCCAGGCTTACATTTTCTGAGGGTTTGGATGATTTTCCTCACAGAGGAGGAGCAATATTTCCTGAGAAAGAAACATTCATCTGTGCATAGAAGGAAGTTAACTATCAAAATAAGCCTATTTATCTTTTCAAAGGAGCCGACTGGTGAAAAATCACTGTTTTTTATCCAGTTTCCTCCCCTTAGACTACAAGTAATCCATCAGCCAAGGTATGTTTGGTGTTTGATGCTTCTTCAATTTTGCACTGGAGCTATGAAGCTAATGTAGCTATCAAGAAATTGAAGCCAGTTACCATTGCAGAAGGCAGAACTGTGCTGTTCAGGTTATGTGCTTTCTGACACTGTATAATATACTCTTGTATGCCCATTTTTACAGTGTACAGCCATGTGTGCCAATTGTTTTACTGATTCTTTGTGGAATTAAGTTAGCCCATCTTCTACAGAAAAGAAACTTCTGCACATTAAAAAAAACACAATCTTATTTTCTATGTCATAGAGTCAGAAACATCGGTAACACTTTATAATACATTTCATTAATAGCTCATTAACTAATGATTAATAACTGTGAACAAATCATTAGTTCATGATAATTTCCATAACAAATGATTTAATAATGATTTACTAATGATTTAACATTTGCAAAAATGAATACAATCATTAGTAACTACATGAACTGTCATTTATAAAGATTTGTTCATGTTTAAATTCTCATGAACTAATGATCTGTTCACAGTTATTAATCATTAGTTAATAGTTTATTAATGAAAGTTATTATAAAGTGTTACCAAAACATCATGAGTGTGTTTAGTTAAGATTCCTTGATAATACACCTCGATGTGCTTGACAATTTAGGCAGTTAGCAAAATTGGTGAGTATAACTAATTGGTGGTTATATGTTTCCATTACTTGTTAGCTAAATTAGCTTCATAGTTCTACTGTAAACTTCCAGATACTATGTCTTTGGTTGATTAAGTACATTTGGGGAAAGAGGGGGAACTGTTAATTTGATTTATAGCCCAAACTATTACAACAGGTCAATATGTTTAAATATCGTACTGATGGTTTATTTTCTAGTATAAATTGCATACAACGTTATCCTCAAGGATAAGTAGGAGTGTTCTTGAGGCTGTTGCTCTGACTCTGGCACTGACCCTGTGAGTGTGTGTGTGTGTGCGTGTGTGTGTGTGTGTGTGTGTGTGTGTGTGTGTGTGTGTGTGTGTGTGTGTGTGACCGTAGGCTGACCCAAGAGCAGTTTAAAAGTTGGCCTTGCATGTGCTGTCTGAACAGCTCCCCTGTAATCAACTCCTGGCAAAACTTGACCTTAAAGTAATACTTCACATAAAAAGTCTAATAAGGTGAAAAGTGAATGGAACCTAATCAGGATAGCAGTTAGGATGATCTCATTACAGCCTTAAAAGTGACTTATAATTCACTCGTCCAACAAACCATCACAACTCTGATTGATATTATATTAATAATTTCAGACTTTTCTGAGAGTGCAAATTCTAAACTTTCACTTCATGTTGCATTTGTGAGAAAAGAAATTTCATTATGAATTGAACTTGATTAAATGTTATTATTGTGTAAAGTCTTGTATTTATAGATACATTAGATTTTGACATTGACCTTCAGCCAACTTGGAGTTGAATAATTGTTTTTTTTAGTTGAATCCCCACCACCTAATATAGATGCAAGTTGCACAAAAAAGAGTAATAAGTATTCACAGACTCACTTTAACTTAAAAAAGCGTATTAACTTTTTTAACTTAAGCAGAACTGGAATTTGAATTTCATACCATGCATCAGGATGTAACTGCTATACCATTTAATGTGGAATGAGAAATTTGTAGGTGCATATATGTAACTGATGCACCATTTATCCCTCTGGAATCTGATGGTATTTCAGACACTCTGATGTAGTCTGACATGGCTTTTTTTGAAAAATTACACCCATCTATTTTTTTTCAAAGTGTTACACAGGTTTTTGTTCAGGACAAACTCAGCAGCAACAGTGGCAAAACAGTAAGAGTGTCATAAATCTATATTTTGAATAAATCTGTTCTAAACTTAGACTTTCCAAAAACCAATTTTTAGATGTGCTGATATATTGTGAAAAAACACTTTCTAAACCTTTTTAGCCAATACTTCTGAGCCCTGAACTGAATAAACATAGATGTTTCACAATAGTTATTACAGTATTAATTTTTTTTTGTGGTTTTATTTCTAAAGCTTAACATACATGTGTTGACACTGTTTTCACTCAACCGCTAACCCTACATTGAATATTTATGAGATAGGTGTGAAACACTCAGGGAGATGTCTATTGTTCAGCTTCACCTCAGGTGAGAGGTTTTATTTCAACCAATGGAATGTCCAGAATTACCATGTCATTAGCATATGAATGAGAGAGAGAGAGAGAGAGAGAGAGAGAGCACGTTTTTTGGCGGGAAAATTTGCACAGCTTGTCTGACTCACTTTCACAGATGTGTCTCTGCTTATTTAAGCTCCTCTAACATAAATTTTAAATATATTTGAAAAGTAGACCATTTAAGGTTTCTGGTGTATGTTTAGTTTTGTTTGTAGGATAAAATCTCACAGAGTTATGTAAGTGTTTAATTTCAGTTTTGTTCCCTCAGATGGGTCTGCAGACTCCCAAGGGTTAAGGTGGAACTTTCAAATTTGACAAAGAAGTTAACCTCTTCTTCTTTTTGCAGAAGCTTCATACTGATTTCTGTCATCTGCATTGTTGTGGACAATCAAATACTCAGATGGGGGCCAAATGCATTCTAAAGATTCCTTTCATTGTGCGGAGAGGCCAATTTTTAACAACTAAAATGTTTTTAGATCTAGGCCACCCACAAAATTCAAGGGAAGTGTTGCCATAGTGGCTGGCCTGTGAAGCCTCAAAGTTGTCATATAGCTACATTGTAGTGTCCCCATAGCTGCCACTAAAGAAAACCTTCTTATGTGGTGTAGCATCTAAAGTGACTGGTCAGGTTGGCCTTACAAATGTGGTGTAGAGTCACCATGATTACCTTCTTGGGGTGAGGTAAGGATAAACTTGCTCAAGGATTCATTTACTTTTTTTCTTTAGTGTCTGACACAATCTTAAAAGTTTTAAACAACACCAAAGTTCAAAGTCATTGATGCTCTTTACTTTCCACTTTACATTTAAATAATTATATAACAAAATTACTTCATTAGTTTTAGCAGAACCTGTAAATGTAATATTGCATATTGTAGGAGTAGGTGTTTGATTCGTTTTTTCTTTATCCAAAACAGCCAGAAATATAATTTGCAGTAAAGCTGATCTTAGGCTCAGCCTGGCCACTCCTGGACAGAAATTCCAGCTCACTAGGCTGCGGTCAGCGAGGAATGTGGAGTGAGGACAAGTTTGGGTTTCTAGGAACATGAGAGAGAGGGTGAGAGGAGAAACTGACTGTGTGCACTTAAATGGAAAGATGGATACTGTATCAGTTTTTTACTCAGTGGAAGTACTGGCTTAAAAGTTAAACTACTAGTGCATCTCCAAAAACTGAATATTTTGTGTTTGTAATCTAATTTCAAAAAGTAAACTGTCATGTATTTTACATTCAATGAATGTAATTTTTCAAAACTTTTTTTTCTGTTTTCATGTTGATACTGTTTCTGTAGTAATTCATTTAAACTCAAAATGAGATATTAAAAAAAATTGAGATTCTGGATTTCTGGTTTCATGAGCTATAAGCCAAACTTAACAATAAAACAAAAAAGACTTGAAATGAAAATATATGTGTAATGACTATGAAATGTCAGTCTATTTTTTGTATTAAATTATGAAAAACAATTAACTTTTTCCACCGTAATCAAGATTTATTGATTTTCTAAAGCAACATACATTAACACATTTACTACAGAGAACAAACTTCTTGTTCAATAATTCCATTTGTTTCATTTGTTTTCTTTGTGCAATGGATATCTTTATATACAGACCCATTCCAAAAAATTAGAATATCATGGAAAAGTTGATTTACAGTTGATAACAGTTAAACTTTCATAGATTATAGATTCAGGGCCCACAATTTAAATGATTTCAATTATTTATGTGTTTATTTTCACATAATTTGGGCTTCCAGCTCATAAAACCCGTGAAAACAGAATTTAAAAAAAATTAGAATACTGTGGAGAAATCTGCCCAAATTTTGCAGGGCATGAATGTTTTAAACTGAGTGTGACACACTAATCATCTACTAACCTCAAAGCACCTGCACAGGTTTCCCCAGGTGTCATTAAATTGCTTCAATTGTATAAGTTCAATTCAATATGGGGAAGACTGCAGACATAACAACTGGCCATAGGACCATCATTGATACCATCCATAGGATGGAGAAGCCACAAATGTTCATAGCTAAGGAGGCTGGCTGTTCACAGAGTGCTGTGTCCAAGCATATCAATTGAAAGTCTAGTGGAAGGATAAAATGTGGCAGGAGAAGATGCACCAGCAAAAGAGATGAGTGTGGGCTTCAGCTGATTATCAAAAAGAGAAGATTCAAAAATCTGGCAGAGATCCAGAAAGAGTGGAATGAGGCAGGAGTCACAGCTTCAAAAACCACCACATTCAGACGCATCTGAGAGATAGGCTACAACTGTCAGGTTCCTCGGGTCAAGCCACTTCTGAACCTGAGCCAATGTAGGAACCTGGACCCTGCCCATGCCGCCAGAAGTACCAAAGCCTGGTTTGATGCCCATGCCATCACAGTGCTTGACTGGCCAGCCAACTCTCTGGACCTAAACCCCATTGAGAATCTATGGGGTATTCTCAAGAGGAAAATGAGAGCCACCAGACCCAACAACAAAGAAGAGCTGACAGCAAGCATCAAGAAAATCTGGGCTTCCATAACTCCCTGTCAATGCCACAGGCTGATTGCCTCAATGCCACATCGCATTGACCTTCCATTAGACTTTCCATTGATATGCTTGGACACAGAACTCTGTGAACAGCCAGCCTCCTTAGCTATGAACTTTTGTGTCTTCCCCATCCTATGGAGGGTATCAATGGTGGTCCTATGGCCAGTTGTTATGTCTGCAGTCTTCCCAATATAGAATCAAACTGAGACAATTGAAGCAAACTGAAGCAATTTAATGACACCTGGGGATACTTGTGCAGGTGCTTTGAGTTTAGTAGATGATTAGTGTGTCACACTCAATTTAAAACATTCATGCCCTGCAAAATTTGGGCTGATTTTTCCACAGTATTCTATTTTTTTTTAATCCTGTTTTCGTGGGTTTTATGAGCTGGAAGCCCAAATTATGTGAAAATAAACAAATAAATACTTGAAATCAATTAATTTGTGGGCCCTGAATCTATAATCTATGAAAGTTTAACTTTTTGAATGGAATTCTGGAAATTAATAAACTTTTCCATGATATTCTATTTTTTTATGTGTCTGTATTGTTACATCTGTAATCCATTTAGCTTTAATAAAACATGACAAGACCCTAAAAAAAAGAGTAAAAAAGAGAAAATTCTAATGAATTTTAATAGTTTGAAAAACTAATGTGAAATGTAAAGAGTAAAAAGTATGTTTTTGACTATTGAAGATGTAATTGAATGAAAGTGCATGAATTAATTTTAATAATACATGAATATGTATCTTCCAAAATAATACTTTTCCACTTCTGGTTGATACAGACCTTCAACAAAGTTATAAAAAATGTTATTCTTGTTTAAAGTTTGTCAGTTCATAGATCAATGAAAAAACTCATTTCTATTATTCTTGACACTATTTAAATATGTAACATTTGTAACTGTTTATTAAATAATGAATTACGTTTACATTCAGTTTAAATTTTGTAATGAGGCTGTGATCAGGAGGAGGCAAAAGCAGGCGTGGATCCAAGACATGGCTTTTATTTACAGATCTCAACAAACACTGTGACTGTGCACTAAAATAAGGCTATAGCTGTGAACAAGAATGCATACAGAGAATGACCAACAAGGGACAAGAGTCATGAGGAGGCTTTTAAAACAAATGTTGATTACATGCAATGAGACAGCAATACTGTGATTATAATAAGGCACAGGTGAGACCAATTAACTTGATGACATGACACAACATGACTGGGGGTGTGGACATTACACAAACATTAACAAGAGCACATGGCATACACAGAGACCAAGACAAGGCAGGGGGCGTGTCAAGAAATGCAACATCAAGTGGGAGGGTCACATTTATTACTGATAGGATTTAGAATAATAAGAAATAGCAATATATTTTCATCAAATTCAGACAATAAAAAACTCAATTCATTACAAACTTTAATTTCAACTTTCATTACAAATATGTGCTCTAGATTTAAAGTGTACAATTTGGTGAAATATGAGTGAAAAATAATTCATATCATTTGGCAACGTTTTCTCATGATTAAAATGTTTGTGTATGTGTACATGTGAAAGTGAATTGGATCTATAGATGTTCAGGTTAACGCTCCTCATTCACTCTCTGTTGTGTCAACATGTCCCTTCTATTTACCCCAATCTGCCCCCCTCCACACAGAACGGCCTTTCAGTCTCAGTCTTTGAACTGCACACACTCTGACTTATGTAAACACACTTTCTCAGTGCCATCTCCACACACACACACACACACACACACACACACACTCTCACACAGTCCAAACATTATTCTAGTGTATGAACAGGTTATCAATGGTCAGCAGTAACAAACACTTAAAAAATGTTCCCGCAAAGGTTCTTTAGCAAAGGCAATGGTTATATAAAGTACTGTGTAAAGACACCTAAACATGTTCTTTATGAGTCATGGTGGTAGTAACTGTGCTTTAGAAAAAAATGTGAAAAAAGTGCAAATTAAGTCACATCCATTACAGTTATGTGAAGGAACTTTATATGATGTAGCATTCAGAGAGGGTCTGTTTTCACTTTTAAAAATAAGAATTATCTTTACAGCCATTTTCAATCTTTTTATGGCTGTGTTGTTTGCAGTTCAGAGACAAGCAGTGGCCCACCTTTGATAATTGTTTCCAGTCAATGGCCACCCTTGCCATGGAAAAAAATGCCATTTTGTTACAAGAATTTGACACTTGTGGTGACACTGTGGCTTTGTGGTTAGCACATTCGCCTCACAGCACTGACCTCTTGGGTTCAAGTTGAGATTCCTCCGGGAACTCCAGTTTCCTCCCACAGTCCAAAAACATAGAGATCAGGTGAATTGGCTACTCTAAAATTACCCTGGTGTGTGTGAATAAATGTGTGTATGTCTGTGTATATGAATGTATGTGTGCATGACCAGATGTATTTGGCACACCAGGTGGATGGTCGTTTCCGGTTGAGAGTATTGTGCGCGATGGGCTGTGCACTTCTCAGAGTGTGTTAATTGTAAAGCATCCTTGAATTTGAGAAAGGCAATATAGAAATGTAATGTTTATTCCTTCATTGAACTTGTGTTCAGTATAGGGTAGTGGATTAAATATTTGGCGCATGTGTAACAATTCATCACTGTGTACATGCTGTATGTAATTAATGTAAATAATGAGAATAAAACTGATCAGGTGGAATGGAACCATGTGATGCACTTCTTGATACATTATTGTATATTTTGCAAAAAATAAAAACTTTTCCATTACCCTTTTTCACATTTCCGCTTTAGTGATATTATGATTTTGGGTGAATATTTGGGTGTGTTTTATTCTAATTTTGGGCTTTTTTCAATACTTTCAATTCTTACATTTTTAAATTTTATTTATTTTTTTATTTTTTGCATTTTTTACATGTGCAATAACTCACTATAGTTAGTAACCAGCCTAATTCTGATGCATGTTTCAGAGGAGTGCTGGTGAGGTGAAACATACAAACAAACAAACAAAATTAAATGTTTTTGTAGAATCTTGTTTTTGTTGAGTGTTTGTGAGAACTGGAGCTGAAATAATGCAGAGAATTGAAACTGGTGGTGATTTTAGGTATATTTGCTTTCAAATGAAGAGACCAATCAGGGCCTTTAAATCTCTCTCTCTCTCTCTCTCTCTCTCTCTCTCTCTCTCTCTCTCTCTCTCTCTCTCTCTCTCTCTCTCTCTCT